>JASDQU010240978.1:242187-261655 GCA_032191745.1 Picea mariana
GGGTCTAACGCGCACCTAGGTTGGTACTGGTAGCATTCACCGTGAACTCGAGAAGGTCAAATTTCTCGATTTCTTTGGTGCCCTGGATGGCGCAGTCGTTGAGGCATCACTGGAGAATATGGAGATGTGCTTTGCACTTCGCAACTATACCTCCAACATGAAGGTCCATATGGCAGTATTTCAATTGAAGGGGAGCACTCTTCTATGTTGGAAGACTCTCCTGCTGCAATTGAACATGGTCATCGAAGACATGTCATGGGAACTGTTTGAGGAATGGTTTCGGGAGAGGTATCTGTCTAAGGAATTCGTTGAGCATCAGCTCAACGATTTCAACACCTTGCGATAGGGAAGTAGTACGATGCCCAAGTACGAGGCACATTTTATGGAGCTGCTTCGGTATGATCCGCACCTGAATTCCGAGAATCTTAAGATCAACAATTTTGTGTTCGACCTAAATGTCAATATTCGTGCAAAAGTGAGAATTCAGATGCCTCAAACCTTGCACAGTGTTATCCAGAAGGCCCTCATAGCAGAGGAGGAGCTCATAAGCGGTGGTCAGAGTAGGACTCTGGTGAGACAAATGAAAAAATTAATG
Organism: Picea mariana; assembly: GCA_032191745.1. Classification (NCBI taxonomy): domain Eukaryota; kingdom Viridiplantae; phylum Streptophyta; class Pinopsida; order Pinales; family Pinaceae; genus Picea; species Picea mariana. Next base: position 242,783 of record JASDQU010240978.1, read on the forward strand.
AACTTTTTGATGACAATGGTGTATTTCAAGTAGATGAGAAAAATAGATACAATCTCAGATCTAAGGCAGCTTCTGCAAAACAAAGTACTACACCTCCTCCTCAAAAGAAAGACCATGTACCTTCCAAGCAGCAGAATCAAGATCATCAGAACTTAAAGGAACCATAGATTGCATTAAAAGAACCATTCCATGAGGTAAAAACATCTGACAAGACCTCATTATCTTTTAATATTGAAGCAGAAATCCAAAAAATTAAAATTCCAATCCCTCTAGTTGAGCTGATGAAAAATGAGTCATTTAAGAAAAACATTTTGAGCACCCTTGATCCTAGATGCACTTCTGACTCTGCTAATATCCCCAACATTTAAGATAATCAACCTACTATTGTCCTAGGTCCTATGATTGAAGATAGGGATGAGAGTTGTCCACCATTTTACATTTCTTTAAACATTCATGACAAAATCTTGCATAATTGTCTCTTAGATTCAGGTGCATCTCATAATTTGATGCCAAAGGTTGTGATGGAAGAGCTTGGTATAGAAATCACTAAGACTTATCATGATCTTTTCTCTTTTGAATCTAAGAGAATTAAATGTTTTTGTCTTATTAAATATTTGGCAGTGACTTTGACCTCAGCATCAATGAAAACCATGGTGATGGATGTGGTCGTGGAAAACATCCCTCCCAAATTTGGATGTCCCTTGTCCAAATATTTCATGAAAAGACTTGGTGGAACTCTGCAAATGGACCTATCATACACCACCATTCCGGTGTTCGGAGGAGAAAACAGAAGGTTGTACAGAGAATCTCATCTTGCATACATAATCAGTGATGATAAAAATCCAGTCAATCACCCACTTTATTTAGTGGACACAGGTATGGGATCATGTATACTTCAAATCGATGAAACTCTTTCAGAATCATTATTACTTAAGAATCCCATTGTGTAGCCAACATAAATAGGTGAGAATGATTTGTGGACAATTTTTTTTGATGGGGCATGTACAAGAGAATCAGCTGGAGCAGGCATAGTCATTATTTCCCCATTGAAGGAAACCACTCATTTTTATTTTAAACTTGATTTTAAAGAAACTAACAACATTGCAGAGTATGAGGTGTTGCTCCTAGGATTAAATGCAGACAAAGAGATTAATATTCAGAGACTACAGGTATTTGGAGTTGCGGACCTAATAATTCAACAAGTAAACAAATCCTTCCAGGCCAAACATGTTAGGCTGAAAGCCTATAGAGATGAAGTTTTGACATTGATCCATGCTTTTACAGATTTCAAGATTACTCATGTTCCTAGGGCCATGAATGAACTATATGATTCATTGGATGTTTCAACCTACTCTTTCATACCTCCATTACCTCCTAAATTAAACTATGAAGTCCAAGTAAAGTATAGGCCATCACTCCCTGATAATGTAAAGTTTTGGAAGGTTTTTGAAGATGATGTTGAACTCACCAGATTCCTTGCAGTAATGGATGAGTTTGCAGATTTGTAGATTGATTTGGAGAATGAACATGATGAATAAGATGAGAAGCCAAAGCTAAGAAGTAAAATTGGAGCACATGAAATTGTTCAATTGTCCACTAACAGAATTCCTAAAGGATTGGTCCCTTTAGAAAGGCTTTTTGATAATAATGATGTGGCTGTCAAATTGGAAAAGAAGGAAGAGGACTCGAATGTCTTTCAGTTTAATGTAGCTAGTGAACAAGATCCTAAATATGTCAACTTATCTTCTCATCTGTCTAAAAAACAAAAGGCTAATTATGATGAGTTGCTAAAAGAATTTGCTGATATCTTTGCTTGGCAATATAGTGACTTGAAAACATTCAACACTGAGATAATTCAACACAAGATTCCTTTAAATAAATATACTAAACCATTTAGGTAGAAGCTTAGATTTTTCAGTCCTATGTTGCTGCCTACCATGGAAAAAGAGATCAAGAAATTATTGGATGCTAAAATTATTATCCCTCTTAGATACTCAGATTGGATTGCTAACCTTGTACCTGTTAGAAAGAAAAATGGAGAGATCAGACTCTGTGTGGATTTCAGAAATTTAAACAAGTGTTCTAGGAAAGACAACTACCCACTGCCCAAGATGGAACACATTTTACAAAAGGTGTCAGGGTCAAGTGTGATGTCCTTTATTGATGGATTCTCTGAATAGAATGAGATTGTTGTCCATCCAGATGACAGAGAAAAGACTGCCTTTACCACTCCATGGGGCACTTTCATGTATGAAAAGATGCCTTTCGGACTGATGAATGTTGGAGCTAGTTTCCAGAGAGAGATGGACATCACATTCGTTGGAGAGAAAGACAAATTTGTTATGATATATCTTGATGACATAACTGTTTTTTCAAGCAGACATGAAGATCATTTGCAGCATTTGAGGAAGGCATTCCTAAAATGCAGGAGGTATGGCATTTCTCTTAATCCTAAGAAATCTAATTTTGCACTTAAAGAAGGGAAATTTCTTGGACATATTGTTTCAGCTGATGGGGTAAGGATTGATCCAGAAAGAGTAGAAGCCATTAAAAAATTGTCTCTTCCTATATCAAAAAAGGATATTCAGTCTTTCCTTGGAACTATAAACTTTATCAGGAGGTTTATAGCAAACTTTGCAGAACTTACAAAGCACATTACTTCTATGTTAAGAAAGAATTATGAAGTAAGATGGACTGAAGAAGCTAAACACTCTTTCAATGCTATCAAAGAAGCCATTATAACAACCCTTGTTTTAATCAATCCTAACTTTGACAAGGAGTTTTATATCTTTTCATTTGCTTCAAAAGATACAATTGCAGCTGTACTATTGCAGAGAAATGTTAATGAGCAGGATCAGCCAGTCACCTTCTTCAATAAAGTTTTGAGAGATGCTGAAGTAAAGTATGAACCATTGGAAAAACAAGCATATATACTCATCAAGTCATTAAAATCCTTCAGGATTTACATTCTTCAAGCCAAGGTAATATCCTATGTACCTTCAATCTCAGTTAAAGATGTGCTTATACAACCTGATATAGATGGAAAAAGGAGTAAGTGGATAGAAAAGTTAATTGAATTTGATGTCGAGATCAAGCCAACAAAACTTGTGAAAGGTCAAGGCCTTGCCAAGCTCCTTGTAGAAGAAAATTGTAAGTTTCTTGAGATAAATTTTGTGGGTATACATGAAGAAGACATTCAGGTTTCAGAAGACAGAGGTAGTGATAATTTGCAGGTTTCTCCTCACCTAGCTGACTGTGAATGGTACAGTCACATCATTTGTTTTCTGCAGAATTTATCAGTTCCTTCAGATCTGACGAAAACACAAGGGAGAGATTTAAAGCTCAAAGCCATAAATTTCTGCATCAATGACAACTTATTATTTTGGAAAAATCCATCATGGATTCTCTTGAGGTGTATAAACCAAGAGGAATCAGCTAAAATCATGACTGAATTTCATAATAGTGAGTGTGGGGGACATCATTACTAGAAGAATACTGCTCATAAAATCCTAAGAGCCGGTTACTATTGGCCATCCTTATTTTAATATGTGTGTAAATTTGTGAAAACATGTGACAAGTGCCAAAGGTTTGCAGGCAAGCAGCAGCTAAAATCTCTTCCCCTCAAACCTGTTGTGGTCACGGGTCCTTTTCAACAATGGGGTTTGGACTTCATAGGTGAGATTCATCCACCTTCTAGCAATCAACATAAATGGATCCTTGTGGCTACTGATTATTGTACCAAATGGATCGAGGCCATTCCTACAAGAAATGCCAATCACATTGTCATCATTAATTTTCTGCAACAAAACATACTCTCCAGATTTGGCTGCCCTAAGAGAATAGTCACAGACAACGTTGTTGTGTTTAATGAAAAACACTTGGTAAAATTATGTGAAGAGATGGGAATTCAGTTGGTGCAGTCTACTTCTTACTATCTACAGGGAAATGGCTTAGCTGAATCATCAAATAATAGTTTAGTCAGAATCATAAAGAAGTTGCTTGAACAAAATACCAAGGGTTGGGATTCCAAGTTGAAATTTTCTTTGTGGGCTGACAGAGTTACAAATAAAAAGTCAATTGGCACATCCCCCTTCCATTTGGTATATGGCACTGAAGCCATCTTTCCTGTTCAACTTGCACTGCCAGTTGCAAAATTTTTACAAGAAGATGACTCTGAGCTGAATGATCTAACTAGGAGGATCCACAATTTGGTAGAGTTATAGCAAGTTAGAGAGCAACTTCTAGAGAAGACAGAGTTACACCAAAAGAAGATGAAATAAATTTTTGACAGAAAAGTTAAGACAGATATTTTCAAGGCAGGGGATCTGGTTCTTAAATGGGATGCAGCAAGACAGGAAAAGGGAAAACATGGCAAGTTTGATGCACTCTGGATAGGTCCATTTGTCATAGCATCAACTCAGCAGAAAAATACTTTTGTCCTCCAATATATTGTAGGTGAAGAAGTATCAGGTGGCCCATTCAATGGGCAATTTCTGAAACTCTACTTTTCATGAGGCTTTCCTTGAAGCCTGCCTTTTTGTACATATTCATTTCAGTTTTTGTTTTTGTTTTGTTTCTTCAATAACTCCATGCCCAATGGAATACTGAGTAAAATCAGTTTTGAATTTAAGATGTAAATAAGGCTACTGAGTCAAACTAGCTTCTTGGAAACCTCACAGGGAGGTATCCATCCCAGCTGGAGCCAAATGTTATCTCCCAAAATGAATCAGTCAATTTGTTCCATTTTGTAGGTGATAGCATGGTCGTAAATTAAGGTCCTGTATAATTTTTTAAATTTTAGAAGTATCAAGATATAGGATTTAAGATGTTATCCTAGAAATAAATCGATCATCAAAAGATCTTTTCAAAAAATTGAGAAAAAATATTTTCAACAGCTAACATCTGTTTTGAAGTTGGAGTTAGCTGGTGAAAGCCTCAAGTTTCAACGGCTAAAGTGTACTCTCAGCAGCAAGCGAGCCAATGAAAGTGTTAACACGGGTTTTCCTCCAATGACTCCAGAAACCCAAAAAGGATACGCCGAACACACGTCATATGATCATCATGGAGAGTTAATGGACGCAAATGAGTGATGACACCTTTTCATCACATTTTAGCAGGACATCATGATAGATTGTTCTCACGAATTTCGTGGGGCAGACAGAGAATGGTTTGAAGACGTGACACACTCTTAATAATCATTGCAACCAAAGGATAAAGTACTAGTTAGCTGATGACATCAAATCAAATCACCATTTCCTATTTCAAACTCACAGTGTTCAAAAAATTATATTATGGGGTTTCATATTTCATTGATAACACATGGTCATTTTCACCAGTGCTAGCCTTTTCCTTATTAATAAGTTTATTGTTTCAACCATGTAAAAATTAGCTGGTGATTAAGTTGCAAATGGAAAGGAAGCAAGGAGGACGACTTCTGAGGAAAGAATTAGACAATTTATCCTTTTTGCAGTCTTATCCAGAGGTGCAGAAGCGTTTCTCAGACGCAAGTTGTATGACATATGTGGAAAGGTTGCAGGAAGGTTATCATCAGGCAATAGCAGAGATTTTTGCAAAGTCTTACAATGGAAAGAAAGCTACAGTGGGATCGCTGGAACTAATAGTTAATGAAGCTGCCATCACTTCAGCAACTGACTTACCCAGAATAGGCCAACATTGGTTTAAAACAACAGTGACCAAGAATTTGGATTTTAGATCATACCTCAAGACAAAATTTCGAAGTATAACCTGGAAGAAAAGTATCCTTGTTTCTTACCTTAAAGATGAATGGCAAGATCTGTTCAAAGGCATTCAATTATACTTAACCTTAGAGGGAAGGTATGACAAGTTAATGTTATATCATTTTAGGCTCTTAGATCAATTCACAGGGAAGGTCCTTCTAAATTTGACTTTCTTTCTTCATAGAATCCTAACCAAGGTGTGTTATAAGATCAGAGCCGAACCATTCAGCATAAAAAATGCCCTTTGTCATTATGGCCTGATTAAAATGATCATCCTGGAGGAAATGAGACAGAGACAAAGAACTTGGAAGCACTTTCTCTTCTGGGAAGGTTTTGAGACCCAAACTCAACCTATAAATGAAAAGAAGAAAGAAGGCAAGAAGCAATCAACTCCTCAGAGTAGCTCAAGGAGAAGGAGATCTCTCCCAAAGCCACCAGAAGACAAAAATTCTATCATAAATCCCAAGAAAGCTAAAAAGAAACTAGATTTTGAAACAAACTCAGAGCAATCCACAGTAAAAAGGACAAATGCTCTAAATCTGCCATACACAGATTCAGACACAGAACCAGAAAAGGAATATGAAAGTCTAACCATCAAAAGTCCAGAGCACTCCATGGAACCTACACATGATTTAGAAGTTTTTACTTCCAAAGATGAAGGTGAAACCTCAAGAAATAAGAATTCAAAGAAAACACAGTAGATTAAGGAGATGAAAGAGGTAATAGCACAGCAGGAGGTTCTACAAAGTGTGATAAAGGAAAGATATAAAGCTTTATCAGAAAATTTTGCAATTCCCAATGCAACGTTTGAGAAGCTGGCACATGAAAGCATAAAGGATAAGAAGAAGAAGAAAAATATCACAAAGGATTATAATAGCTTATGGTGGCTAGCTAAGTGCCTAAAGAGGAAAATCAAAAAGTTGAAGGCAAAAATTGCCACATATTCAGATTTACAGGTGTTGGCATGGGTTGTTGTAAATTTGCAGGGAGATCAATCAAATAAATAATGATTTGTGATGGAACAACAGTTTTGAATACGGAAGTTTTCCTTTTTTGAAAAACAGATCTTTCACCAGCACAGAAGGCGCAAATATAACCAATTAGTTGTTGAAAACCAGAGCTTTCATCAGCTAATTAGAAAATCCTAAGGTGAAATAGATGGTGAAACCGCAGGATAAAAATTTTGAAGATTTGAGCTCGAACATAGTTGTTTTTGGGTGATTTAAACGATAAGAGGACATCAAAAAGATGAATCACCAAATCACAAAATATTCAATTTCAAAGATTCGTGGAGATTTTGGAGGATAATGCTTAATTGGTCAACGACAACTTTGTTCATAGTTGTTGAAAGTTTTCCAATTACTGAAGACATGTGTCCTTTCCTCCATGACACATCAAAAACATAACAATGATGAAGACTAGATGTCGAAGACAAGCTTTGAAGACAGTTCCATTCATAGGAACTAGTTCTTAGTTATCCCATTGTATTTAGTTTTGTTTTATGTTTTCTATATTTAGAAATCCAGATCCATTTTTCAGGGATCTGAGATCTATTGTAAAGGTTATAAATACTTATCATTTTTATAAAGTAAAGGTTCGATTTTGGATACAGAAGATTCTATATTGTAAAAAAACTTTTCCATGTGATAATACAAATCACAGTTTTCTCTCTCTATTGATGTCAGATTCTCATCTTTCCTTCTGTACTCTTATTCAAGTTGTTTTAGCTACAGAATGACTGTCATCTCATTGGTTAGCTCATAAATTGATTAATAGTTTCTTATCAGTGTTTATTAAACCCTACATTTGTATTTGGTTTATAAACATTGTTTTCTCACCCACTCAAAAGATATCATCTGATTTTTTATCCTTCAGAGCATTGGTTCATTTGATTCCCATTTTGACTGTCTAAATACCATACTGTAATTGAGTTATCCCATTGATCCACACATACCAAAATACAAAAACAAGTTTACCTTAAGTTACCAAGCATCTTTGACCCACAACCTCAAAGAGTTTCTTGGAGTGATAACAAATTGATGCCGTTGCCGGGGAAAGGAGACTAAAGCTCAATTTTCCTGGGAGACAACACAGAGTTGATCTTTGATGATAGACAAATATTAGACATTACATTGGTTGTAATCATCTATATGGTGACTCCACAAGTTCATCTTGGCTCCAAAGAATATTAGTACTAGGGTGAATCCACAAGAATCACCTGTCCCACCAGTGCCCAACCCAAAACTAATTCTCAGAAGAGGAAGATCATTTCAAGGCCAGACTTCAAAATCAGTTACCCAAAGTAATCCTCTTTATCATTCTAATAAATCCATAGAAGAAAACACTGGATCTTCTTCCTCTAAGATTTTCAATGAAAAAGCATCTGTAACAACTGCAGAAAAATCAATTATTTCTTATCAAGAGGAAAATGTCATTATAGAAGAAGTGATAGGCTCAAATTTGGTTGAAGAATCATCTAAAACTTTAGAAAGAAATCACAGCTCATCATCCCTTGAGTCTTTTCACTCACAGTAGGAACAAGACCATATACACATTCACACTATCCTCCTTGTTGTAGAACATATTCTTCAAGAAATGTCTATTAAAGGTGAGGAAAACTTGGCTGAACAACTTACAAAATTCTACATAGCCTCATAAAAAACTTCTTTCCCATCAGAGAGTTCTTCCCCTTTTAAATTAAGTTCCCCCAGTCCTCAGGGATCAATAAAAATTTTATCACCTCTCTCACCAATAATCATTATGGTTGCACCTCCTCCTTTGACCAAGATGCAACAAATCCTAGCTGTTAGGTATGCACCATTGATATTGCCAAATCTAGTATCAACCATGCCCATAGGATACTATCATAAGTATATGCCCAAATTCATAGGTGAAGGTGATGTGACTGCTGAAGAACATATAGAGGCCTTTTACAGTTATGCAGAAAACCTTAACATTGCGGAAGAAGATGTTTGGAATCGAGTTTTTGTCCAAAGCTTAGATGGCCATGCCAGGAAGTGGTTCAAATAACTTCCTATTGGTTCAATAGCTGGCATAGAGAAATTGGATGGTATCTTTTTGAAGCACTGGGGTGATAGAAGATATTTCTTGTACTATATTACTGAATTTGGAAATCTTGGGAAAGAAAATGGTGAATCAGTCTCTGATTTCACTAAAAGGTTCAATAGGATGTACAGTAAAATTCTAGCTAAGATAAAACCCTCAGATAACTCTGCCAAAATCACGTATGCAAATTCTTTTGATTCAGAATTTTGTCTATTGTTGAGAGAAAGAAGGTCACCTACACTATCTCTGATGCAAGATTCTGCCCTTGAAGTGGAATCAAATATATTGGTTGCTCATAAGTTGAAGGGAAACACTGATAGAAGAAAGCCTAGAGATGAAGCTTCTTCTTCATCCCATACTAATCTAAAACTAGACAAGATGGATAAAATGTTAAAGTCTTTAACTTCTGAGATATCTAAACTTAAAATTGAAAACAAGCAACCTGTCAAGGGAAGGGTTACTTATGATTATACAAACAAAAATTCAAATCAGAATTCAAACAACTTTAGGAGAAATAATCAACAAGTGCAGATTTTGCAGAGAGAAAGAAATCCTACCGAGGATCAGAAGATAAAGGCTCCTCTTCAAAATGCTATGATGGAAGAATATGATGAAGATGAATTTCCAGAAAATCAAGAAGACCATATTCATTGTTTCAAAGCAGAGCTGGAAAATTCATTTTTGACTCAAAATGATTATGAGGAGGCCTTTACAAATGAACAAATTAATGAACTTTCTGATGAAAATCGTGTATTTCAGGCAGATGAGAAAAATAGATACAATCTCATATCTAAGGCAGCTGCTGCAAAATAAAGTACTACACCTCCTCCTCAAAAGAAATACCATGTACTTGCCAAGCAGCAGAATCAAGATCAACAGAACTTAAAGGAACCACAGATTGCATTAAAAGCAACTCACCATCCAAGACCTCATTATCCAATCCCTCTAGTTGAGTTGATGAACAATGAGTCATTTAAGAAAAAGATTTTGAGCACCCTTGATCCTAGATGCACTTCTAACTCTGCTAATATCCTCAACATTCAAGATAATCAACCTACTATTGTCCTAGGTCCTATGATTGAAGATAGGGATGAGAGTTGTCCACCATATTACATTTCTTTGAACATTCATGACAAAATCTTGCATAATTTTCTCTTAGATTCAGGTGCATCTCATAATTTGATGCCAAAGGCTGTGATGGAAGAGCTTGTTCTAGAAATCACTAAGACTTATCATGATATTTTCTCTTTTGAATCTAAGAGAGTTAAATGCTTTTGGCTTATTAAAGATTTGGCAGTGACTTTGACCTCAGCATCAATGAAAACCATGGTGATGGATGTGGTTGTGGCAGACATCCCTCCCAAATTTGGATGTCTCTTGTCTAGATATTTCATGAAAAGACTTGGTGGAACTCTGCAAATGGACCTATCATACGCCACCATTTTGGTGTTTGGTGGAGAAAATAGAAGGTTGTACAAAGAATCTCAACTTGCATACATAATCAGTAATGATCAGACTCTAGTCAATCACCCAATTTATTCAGTGGACATAGGTATGGGATCATGTATACTTCAAATCGATGACACTCTTTCAGAATCATTATTACTTAAGAATCCCATTGTGTAGCCAACAGAAATAGGTGAGAATGATTTGTGGACAATGTTTTTTGATGGGGCATGTACAAGAGACTCAGTTGGAGAAGGCATAGTCATTATTTTCCCATTGAAGGAAACCACTCATTTGTCTTTTAAGCTTGATTTTAAAGCAACTAACAACATTGCAGAGTATGAGGTGTTGCTCCTAGGATTAAATGCAGCCAAAGAGATGAAGATTTAGAGACTACATGTATTTGGAGATGCATACCTAATAATTCAGCAAGTAAACAAATCCTTCTAGGCCAAACATGTTAGGCTGAAAGCCTATAGAGATGAAGTTTTGACAGTGATCCATGCTTTTACAGATTTCAAGATTACTCATGTTCCAAGAGCCATGAATGAACTAGCTGATTCATTGGTTGTTTCAACCTGCTCTTTCATACCTCCATTACCTCCTAAATTAAACTATGAAGTCCAAGTAAAGTATAGGCCATCACTCCCTGATAATGTAAATTTTTGGAAGGTTTTTGAAGATGATGWTGAACTCACCAGATTCCTTACATTAATGGATGAGTTTGCATATTTGTAGATTGATTTGGAGAATGAACATGATGAAGAAKCCGAGAAGCCAAAGATAAGAAGTAAAATTGGAGCACATGAAATTGTTCAATTGTCCACTAACAAAATTCCTAAAGGATTGGTCCCTTTAGAAAGGCTTTTTGATAATAATGATGTGGCTGTCAAATTGAAAAAGAAGGAAGAGGACTCAGATGTCTTTCATTTTAACGTAGCCAGTGCACAAGATCCTAAATATGTCAACTTAGCTTCTCATCTGTCTGAAAAACAAAAGGTTGATTATGGTGAGTTGCTAAAAGAATTTGCTGGTATCTTTGCTTGGAAATATAGTGACTTGAAAACATTCAACACTGAGATAATTCAACACAACATTCCTTTAAATAAATATACTAAACCATTTAGGCAGAAGCTTAGATTTTTCAGGCCTATGTTGTTGCCTACCATGGAAAAAGAGATCAAGAAATTATTGGATGATAAAATTATTATACCTCTCAAATACTCAGATTGGATTGCTAACCTTGTACCTGTTAGAAAGAAAAATGGAGAGATCAGACTATGTGTGGATTTTAGAAATTTAAACAAGTGTTCTAGGAAAGACAACTACCCACTGCCCAAGATGGAACACATTTTACAAAAGGGGTCAGGGTCAAGTGTGATGTCCTTTATTGATGGATTCTCTGGATACAATCAGATTGTTGTCCATCTGGATGACAAGGAAAAGACTTCCTTTACCACTCCATGGGGCACTTTCATGTATGAAAATATGCCTTTCGGGTTGATGAATGTTGGAGCTAGTTTCCAGAGAGCGATGGACATCGCATTTGTTGGAGAGAAAGAAAAATTTGTTTTGATATATCTTAATGACATAACTGTTTTTTCAAGCAGCCATGAAGATCATTTGCAGCATTTGAGGAAGGCATTCCTAAAATGCAGGAGGTATGGCATTTCTCTTAATCCTAAGAAATCTAATTTTTCACTTAAAGAAGGGAAATTGCTTGGACATATTGTTTCAGTTGATGGGGTAAGGATTGATCCAGAAAGAGTAGAATCCATTAAAAAATTGTCTCTTCCTAGATCAAAAAAGGATATTCAGTCTTTCCTTGGAACTATAAACTTTATCAGGAGGTTTATAGAAAACTTTTCAGAACTTACAAAGCACATTACTTGTATGTTAAGAAAGACTTATGAAGTAAGATGGAATGAAGAATCTAAACACTCTTTCAATGTTATCAAAGAAGCCATTATAACAGCCCCTGTTTTAATCAGTCCTAACTTTGACAAGGAGTTTTATATCTTTTCATTTGCTTCAAAAGATACAATTGTAGTTGTACTATTGCAGAGAAATGTTGATGAGCAGGAGCAGCCAGTCGCCTTCTTCAGTAAAGTCTTGAGAGATGTTGAAGTAAAGTATGAACCATTGGAAAAATAAGCATATGCACTCATCAAGTCATTAAAAGCCTTCAGGATTTACATTCTTCAAGCCAAGGTAATAGCCTATGTACCTTCAAGCTCAGTTAAAGATGTGCTTATACAACCCAACATAGATGGAAAAAGGAGTAAGTGGATAGAAAAGTTAATTTAATTTGATGTCGAGATCAAGCCAAAAAAACTTGTGAAATGTCAAGGCCTTGCCAAGCTCCTTGCGGAAGAAAATTGTGAGTTGCTTGAGATTAATTTTGTGGGTATAAATGTAGAAGACATTCAGGTTTCAAAAAACAGAGGTAGTTATAATTTGTAGGTTTCTCCTCACCTAGTTGACTATGAATGGTACAGTCACATCATTTATTTTCTGCAGAATTTATCGGTTCTTTCAGATTTGACGAAAACACAAGGGAGTGCTTTAAAGATTAAAGCCATAAATTTATGCATCAATGACAACTTATTGTTTTGGAAAAATCCATCAGGGATTCTCTTGAGGTGCATAAACCAAGAGGAATCAGCTAAAATCATGTCTGAATTTCATAATAGTGAGTGTGGGGGACATAATTACTAGAAGACTACCGCTCATAAAATCCTAAGAGTTGGTTACTATTGGACATCCTTATTTTCATATGTGTGTAAATTTGTGAAAACATGTGACAAGTGCCAAAGGTTTGTAGGCAAGAAAAAACTAAAATCTCTTCCCCTCAAACCTGTTGCAGTCACGGGTCCTTTTCAACAATGGGATTTGGACTTCATAGGTGAGATTCATCCACCTTCTAGCAATTAGCATAAATTGATCCTTGTGGCTACTAATTATTTTACCAAATGGATCGAGGCCATTCCTACAAGAAATGCCAATCACATTGTCATCATTAATTTTCTGCAAGAAAACATACTCTCCAAATTTGGCTTCCCTAAGAGAATATTCACAGACAACGCTGTTGCGTTTAATGATAAACACTTGGTAAAATTATGTGAAGAGATGGGAATTCAGATGGTATAGTCTACTTCTTACTATCCACAGGGAAATGGCTTAGATGAATCATCAAATAAGAGTTTAGTCAGAATCTTAAAGAAGTTGCTTGAACAAAATACCAAGGGCTAGGATTCCAAGTTGAAATTTGCTTTGTGGGCTAACAGAGTTACAAATAAAAATTCAATTGGCACATCCCCCTTCCAGTTGGTATATGGCACTAAAGGCATCTTTCCTGTTCAACTTGCACTGCCAGTTGCAAATTTTTTACAAGAAGCTGACTCTGAGCCGAATGATCTAACTAAGAGGATCCACAATTTGGTAGAGCTATAGCAAGTCAGAGAGAAACTTTTGGAGAAGACAGAGATACACCAAAGGAAGATGAAATAAATTTTTGACAGAAAAGTTAAGACATATATTTTCAAGGCAGGGGATCTGGTTCTGAAATGGGATGCATCAAGACAGGAAAAGGGAAAACATGGCAAGTTTGATGCACTCTGGATAGGTCCATTTGTCATAGCATCAGCTCAACAGGACAATACTTTTGTCCTCCAAGATCTTGCAGGTGAAGAAGTATCAAGTGGCCCATTCAATGGGTGGTTTCTAAAATTCTATTTTTCATGAGGCTTTCCTTAAAGCATGCCTTTTTGTACATGTTCTTTTCAGTTTTTGTTTTTGTTTTGTTTCGTCAATAACTCCATGCCCAATGGAATACTGAGTAAAATCAGTTTTGAATTTAAGTTGTAAATAAGGCTACTGAGTCAAACTAGGTTGTTGGAAACCTCACAGGGAGGTATCCATCCCAGCTAGAGCCAAATGTTATCTCCCAAAATGAATCAGTCAATTTGTTCCATTTTGTAGGTGATAGCATGGTCATAAATTAAGGTCCTATATAATTTTTTAAATTTTAGAAGTATGAAAATATAGGATTTAAGATGTTATCCTAGAAATAAATCGATCATCAAAAGGACTTTTCAAAAAATCAAGAAAAAATCTTTTCAACAGCTAACATATGTTTTGAAGTTGAAGTTAGCTGGTGAAAGCCTCGGGTTTCAACGGCTAAAGTGTATTCTCAGCAGCAAGCGAGCCGGTGAAAGCGTTAACACGGGTTTTCCTCCAACGACTCCAGAAACCCAAAAAGGATACACTGGACACACATCATACGATCATCATGGAGAGTTAATGGACGCAAATGAGTGATGACACCTTTTCATCACATTTTAGCAGGACATCATGATAGATTATGCTCGCGAATTTCGTGGGGCAGACAGAGAAGGGTTTGAAGACGTGACACACTCTTAATCATCATTGTGACCAGAGGATAAAGTATTAGTTAGTTGATGACATCAAATCAAATCACCATTTCCTATTTCAAACTCACGGTGTTCAAAAATTTCTATTATGGGGTTTCATAGTTCATTGATAACACAGGGTCGTTTTCACCAGCGCTAGCCTTTTCCTTATTAAGAAGTTTACTGTTTCAACCGTGTACAAATTAGCTGGTGATTAAGTTGCAGATAGCAAGGAAGCAAGGAGGACGACTTCTAAGAAAAGAATTAGACAATTTATCCTTTTTGTAGTCTTATCGAGAGCTGCAGAAGCGTTTCTCAGACACAGGTTGTATGACATATGTGGAAAGGTTGCAGGAAGGCTATCATCAGGCAATAACAAAGATTTTTTCAAAGTCTTACGATGGAAAAAAGGATACAGTGGGATCGCTGGAACTAATAGTTGATGAAGCTGCCATCGCTTCAGCAACTGGCTTACCCAGAACATGCCAAAATTGGTTTAAAACAACAGTGACTAAGAATTTGGATTTTAGATCATACCTCAAGACAGAATTCCGAAGTATAACCTGGAAGAAAAGTATCCCTATTTATTACCTTGAAGATGAATGGCAAGATCTGTTCAAAGGCATTCAGTTATACTTAACCTCATAGGGCAGGTATTACAAGTTAACGTTGTATCATTTTAGGCTCTTAGATCACTTCACAGGGAAGGTCCTTCTAAATTTGCCTTTCTTTCTTCATAGAAGCCTAACCAAGGTGTGTAATAAGATCAGAGCCGAACCATTCACAATAAAAAATGACCTTTGTCATTATGGCCTCATTAAAATGATCATCCTGGAAGAACTGAGACAGAGAGAAAGAACTTTGCAACACTTTCTCTTCTGGGAAGGTTTTGAGACCCAAACTCAACCTATAAATGAAAAGAAGAAAGAATGCAAGAAGCAATCAACTCCTCAGAGTAGCTCAAGGAGAAGGAGAGCTCTCCCAAATCCACTAGAAGACAAAAATTCTAGCATAAATCCCAAGAAAGCTAAAAAGAAACTAGATTTTGAAACAAACTGAGAGCAATCCACAGTAAAAAAGACAAATGCTCTAAATCTACCATACACAGATTCAGACACAGAACCAAAAAAGGAAGATGAAAGTCCAGCCATCAAAAGTCTAGAGCACTCCATGGAACCTGCACAGGATTTTGAAGTTTTTACTTCCAAAGATGAAGGTGAAACCTCAAGAAATAAGAAATCAAAGAAAACACAGAAGATTAAGGAGATGAAAGAGGTAATAGCACAACAGGAGGTTCTAGAAAGGGTGATAAAAGCAATATATAAAGCTTTATCAGAAAATTTTGCAAAGACTAATGCAACATTTGAGAAGATGGCACATGAAAGTATAAAGGATAAGAAGAAGAAGAAAAATATCACAAAGGATTATAATAGCTTATGGTGGTTAGCTAAGCACCTGAAGAGGAAAATCAAAAGGTTGAAGGAAAAAATTACCACACATCCAGATTTACAGGTGCTGGCATAGGTTGTTGTAAATTTGTAGGGAGATCAATCAAATAAATAATGATTTGTGATGGAACAACAGTTTTGAATACGAAATTTTTCCTTTTTTGAAAAACACAGCTTTCACCGACACAGAAGGCGCAACTATAACCAATTAGTTGTTGAAAAGCAGAGCTTTCATCAGCTAATTAGCAAATCCTAAGGAGAAATAGCTGGTGAAACTGCAGGATAAAAATTTTGAATATTTGAGCTCGAACAGAGCGGTTTTTGGGTGATTTAAAGGATAAGAGGACATCAAAAAGATGAATCACCAAATCATAAAATATTTAGTTTCAAAGATTTGTGGAGATTTTGGAGGAGAATGCTTAATTGGTCAACTAAAGCTTTGTTCACAGTTGTTGAAAGTTTTCCAATTACTGAGGACATGTGTCCTTTCCTCCATGACACATCAGAAACATAGAAATGATGAAGACCAGATGTCGAAGACAAGCTTTGAAGACAGTTCAATTCATAGGAACTAATTCTTAGTTATCCTATTGTATTTAGTTTTGTTTTTTGTTTTCTATATTTAGAAATCCAGATCCATTTTTCAGGGATCTGAGATCTATTGTAAAGGTTATAAATACTTCTCATTTTGATAAAGTAAAGGTTTGATTTTGGATACAGAAGATTCTATATTGTAAACAGATTTTTCCATATGATAATGCAAATCATAGTTTTCTCTCTCTATTGATGTCAGATTCTCATCTTTCCTTCTATACTCTTATTCAAGTTTTTCTAGCTGCAGAATGAATGTCATCTCATTGGTTAGCTCATAACTTGATTAATAGTTTCTTATCATTGTTTATTAAACCCTACATTTGTATTTGGTTTATAAACATTGTTTTTTCACCCACTCAAAAGCTATCATGTGATTATTGATCCTTGAGAGCACTGGTTCATTTGATTCCCATTTTGACTGTCTGAATACCATACTGTAATTGAGTTATCCCATCGATCCACACATACCAAAATAGAAAAACAAGTTTACCTTAAGTTACCAAGCATCTTTGACCCACAACCTCAAAGAGTTTCTTGGAGTGATAACAGTAGCACTGGACATTAGCTAGGCATCCACCAGGATATCAAGGCACTCCAAGAGGATCCACATACACTACACCAAGTTGACCAACGCGTCAACAATGAACTCCCTACAAAGGACCACATCACCACTAGCAGCGTCGACCGCAACAACAATAGTTTAGGCTTGTTCAACAGAACAAAACAGGGTTCTAGGTTGGTGGGCCATCAACTTCTACTTCAAGTACCAGGAGAATTGGACCAAAGAAAGGGTGTTGGACATGTGGAGAGCCACATTACCAACGTTACTACCCAGTTGAGAGGACCAGAGAAGCTAGATCAGCCGGACCCACTACCGTGGGAGATTTGGGCAAGGTCCATCGGATTCATGTAGTGATGAATAACCGCCAGGAAGAGCACCATTCAACTGTGCTCGAGATGTCAGGTACCATCGTTGACCAGACCCTTAGTATTTTGATAGATCTAGGTGCTACAGAGAGTTTTATTTCTGGTGCAGCTCTAAAAAGAATTAAGGTAAAGGCAATCGAACAAGATGAGTTTATCTTTGTAGAAATGGCTTCGGGAGCCAAACAGAAGGTTGTAGGGAAGGTTATGGGATGTAGCCTTAACCTGGGATATTTTGTCACAAGGGCCAACCTGTACGTCGTGATCTTAGGGTATTATGACGTCATGATCGGTATGGACTGGTTGGAATTGCATGAGGTGATACTCAACTGTAAGACGAAATGGTTGATCTTTGTCGATGATGAGGGACAAAGACACATGATTGTAGGTCAAAACCAAGGAGTTTCCCAAATTTCATCTCTTCCTTGCAACTACGGAAGAGCATGCACAAGGGATGTAAGTTATATGTGATCCTTGCGTTAAACAATAAGGTTGTAGCAGAAGGTCTAGAAAACCTTTCGGTGGTGTGAGAGTATGTGGACATCTTCCCCTAGGAGTTACCTAGGATGTCGTCGAAGAGGGATTTGGAATTTACCATTGACCTAAAACCAGGAACTGAACTAATAGCGAGAACGCCTTATCAGATGTCGACCCCTGAGTTGCAGGAGTTGAAAATGTAACTGAAGGAGTTGTTGGATCCAGGACTTATATGTCCAAGTGTGTCACAATGGGGTGCGCCTGTTATTTTCATACGGAAGAAGGATGGGTCGTGGAGACTCTACATCGACTACCATCAATTGAGTAAGGAAACAATCAAGAACCAGTATTCATTGCCAAGGATTGATGATCTGTTTGATCAGATGAAAGGCACGACGGTTTTTTCATAGCTCGACTTTAGATCAGGGTATCACTAGTTGCGGATCAAGGAGAATGACATCCCTAAGACTGCCTTTAAGACAAGATTTGTGCATTAAGATTTTATTGTTTTACTGTTTGGACTGACGAACACCCCAGGGGTATTTATGAGCTTAATGAACGGGGTGTTCCGCGAATACTTGGACAATTTTGTCCAAGTATTCATTAACAATATTTTGATATATTCTCAGACAATGGAGGAGCATGACAAACACTTATGCTTGGTATTACAGTGTCTACGAGAGAAATTTTTTTTGGGGAAACTGCCAGAATGCTCGTTTTATCAATCGAAGTTTCATTATTTAGGGCATGTCATCTCCGATGAAGGCA
>JASDQU010240979.1:1782-26620 GCA_032191745.1 Picea mariana
TTTTCTCAGGCTACAACCTGAGGGAAGATCAAACTCCCCAATTCTCTGGCTACAACCAGAAGGAGGCTACAACCCCCTATGATCTCTGGCTACAACCGGAAGGTGGCTACAACCACCCGTCCTTGCCTCGTCCAACCACCCTGGTGTCTAAGTAGAATGATGGAACCATTGTCACACTATCACTGTGAGATATACTGTTGTAAACCTATACCAATCAACCTACACCAAACAACCTGTACCAATAACCTGAACCATGCATCAACCATGCATCAAACTGTAATCAACCTGTACCATAAACAAGTGCATCAACCATGCACCAACCTATACCTCAACCTGTACCATGAATAACTGCATTAACCATTCACCAAACTTGTACGAATAACCTGTCACAACAAACTGTCCAAACAACCTATCACAACAACCTATCTCATCAATCTTATCAACCAAATCGGATCTACTCACCAATATCAATCACCAAGAAAACAACAAATCATAATCATCACCAAGATCAATGTGTGCTTCTAATAATATACCAATACAAGTATGCTACATCATCCATAAACCATGTGTCAACAATACTACTAACAAGTGCCTCCAACCATGTACCAAGTATGTACCAATCATGTATCAATAACTCATCAACTATGACTCATCAAGATGTACTAACATCATCAACTATACACCTCATGTATGTGCCTACTCATCAACTACTAGTCTCAACCATGTACCCAACATGTACCTCAACCACAATCCCTCATCAATTTCATCATCCAAATCTGATTTGTAACTCTGTAATAGACCTGGTGTATATGATCACATACCTACAAACCTTCCCTAACTTTAACAACAAGAGACTAACATTTTCATCAAACTTTACTTTAGTCTCACATAACTAGTTTTGGATTAGTCAACAACCCTAACTTGAAATAATCATAACTATGTACCTGTAATTAATAAAGATATAAAAATAGTACACAATGTTATTCAATGTGTTTTATACAATTCCTCCAGGTTTCAGTACCTGGAACCTCTCAGAAAAGGAGTTATAGGAAAAATGGCATACCTTGTTGAATTTTGGATGATTCTAGAGAGTGAAATTGTAGAGTGTGCCCTGCACAGAATATTTGTTGTGTGGATCTGAAAATTGTAAAAATAATAATACAGATTGTAATATAACCAACACATTTGGTCTTATTGAATTTGTATTTGTTATGAAGAAGTTATGACATTTTTACCCAAAATGCATGTTTTAGACTAGTTTCAGGACTAGCCACAAACCCTATTTTCCATGGAGTGTAACTCTAAAAATACAATGACACACAAGCTAACATTAGTACCACAACTACTTGGATATGTTTCCTCAATGGCCTCCCAATTTCATGGTCTGAATCATTCTAGAAAAAAAGTTATTGTGAAAATGGTGAGATGACCTGTAAATAACATACCTTAGAAAGCATCATCAAAAGAATTTATCCTCCCTTAAATTTCGGCCTTGTTTACTTCACCTTCCCTATGAAATCTAGCTTAGATGTCCTTTAGTTACCTCATTCACCTGTAGATATTCAATATGCTCAAGTGTGATTAAAATGAGAGAGAATTGCCTCTTATTTATACTTTCATGTAGCTTCCTCAAGGGGTTACCTTTTAACCATCTTAACCCAATTTCCTTATTTTAGGGCTAACCCACTTCTAACCAATTTCCATAATTAGAAAGTTCTCTGTTTACTTTATTATTTAAATAATCCTTCTTGACTTTGTCACTTCACTTTATTATTTAAATAATCCTCTTTGACTTTGTTACTTCACTTTATTATTTAAATAATACTCTTTGACTTTGTCACTTCACTTTATTATTTAAATAATAGTCTTTGACTTTGTCACTTCAATTTATTATTTAAATAATACTTTTTGAATTTGTCACTTTACTTTATTATTTAAATAATTTCTTCTTTGCAATCACTTTGACTTCTTTGACCTTTTGGTGCTTCAAGCCAACATATGAGGGTCCTCCAAATTCGTAAGGCCATAACTCTCAAACCGTGAGGAGTTATGTGGCATTCCACATACCACCAGAAATGGAATGACATGTAATATCCATATAGAATAGTTTTAACTTAAAACATATCAAAACTCATACCATTATACATAAAACAAACTTGGTTCCATTACCCAAACCTGGGTTCTTCAACTTCACATGGCCATAACTCTCTAACCGTGAGGAGTTATGTGATGTTCCACATACCAACAGAAATGAAATGACATGTAATGCCCATATAGAATAGTATTACCTTAAAATATATTAAAAATCATACCATTATACATCAAACAAATGTGAGTCCATTACCCAAACCTTTGTGCTACCAGAATTCACTACTGGACTTTCTCCAAGGGTTGACATCAATCACTAACGGTTGAAATCAATCTACAATATTACTCTCAAATGGTTGAAATCAATGACAACCAACAATCCATACCAACTTTCCATCAATCTAAGCGAATTGTCTGACAATAGAAAGATCCTACCAATGACAAGATGTAGAAAAGGGTGATGCTAATTTTCGCGTAGTGTCTTTGACTTGATTAGAAGGGAAATAATTTGAAGTTGGTATCATTGGCCTTTAATTTCATAAAAAAATGGATAGCAATTGTTTTTTCTTTAGAATTATCAATAATCTCTAGATGTAGGAAGGGTGATGCTACTTTTTGAGTATTGTCTTCGACTTAATATAAAGTGAAAGAATTTGAAGTTGATATTGTTGGCCTCTAACTGCATCCAAAAATTGATAGCAATTAAAAATTATTTAGAGTTATCGATAATAAGAGGCTATACTTTAAGTTAGTAACTGATGGGTATCAATAAGATAAAGGACCAAAGGGAAAATTACCTATTGATAAGCATAAGTAGTTTATAAGCACAAGAAGTCAAGGGAGAAATGTTCATCGATGAGTAATATGTGAGAGTAAGAGATGAACCCCCCCTAAGAGTTCATATACACTAGGCTAGTGTTTATTTAGTTATATGTAGCATAGAATTTATATTAAAATTTTAATTATAGTTTTTTAATAGTGTACATTGATTTGTTTTTGGGTATTTATATTGAAAATATGTTTTTGATTTCTTCATATTATTATTTTGGATCATTGAAAACAATCATCAATCTCTTATTTAAAAAAAATTACAATTTATAATTTTTTGTGAAAGTAAAATAGATGAGCTATTGATTCATGTGAACATAAATGATCCCATTCAGCATGTCCCATTTTGGCCCGCCATCCCTGCCAAATTATCATCCGACATCCCAAAATTCTACGGAAAACCTGGGGAAGATCCTAATAATAATTTTATGACCTTCCATTTATGGTGCTATTCAAACTCTTTGATGGATGACTCCATTCGTTTGAGACTTTTTCAAAGAACACTTACAGGTGCAAAAACCAAATGGTATATTCAGCTACCGTATAACTCATTTGTTGACTTTAATTCTCTTGCCATCATTTTTCTGACACATTTTTGGTTTCCTATATGGTATGAGACTGGTACATATTTTTTCACCTCACTTCGACAATCCTCTTCCACCCACATATCTGATCATATTCATGAGTGGATGCAACAAAGATGGTTGATTAAAGCTCCAATTTTGGACCAACTCCTCACAGATTTCTTTACAAAGTCACTCTTGCCACCCATTTCTCATGATGTTTCTGTTGAAACATTTTTTAAATTTTTTGTCTTCATGACTAAAACCTTCCTTTTTTGGGTTTCCAATTTTCATAAAGCATAACCCTCACTATCATTTCCAAAAGGCCGGTACCTAAATCCCAACAAGATTTATTCTTTAAATAATAAAAGACAAAAAACCAAAAATGTTAAAAAAGTCCCGACGCGCTTTCTGTAAAGTTATTTTTTTTTTTAATCATGAAAAGCTTAAAACCTAAAGGAGTTAAGACTAACCCTTAAAAGTTTTTCGGGATTCAGGGTTTAATGAGAACATATGTTTTAATACATATCCAATTGCAGAATCTCGATCCCCGATTTCCCAAAAAATGGAAGTTACTAATTATTAAGGATTACGTTAATCGTATCGCAATTTCGGGATACGGGGTTCAACGATAACATACCTCTTGTCAACATGATCCCCGAAATCCTGAAATGCGAAGTCCCGACTCATAATCTATGTTTAGACTGAATTAACCCTATTTTGGAAGTTAGTCTTTAATCTCAATGAATTAATTCACTAATACGGAAATTTAAGGCTTAATTTAATCTCATCGTGATTTCGTAATTTCGAGAATCGAGGTTTATCGATGACATACCTCATGTATCCACGATACCCAAAACCCTGAAATGCAAAGTATTGAACCATAATCAGCTTTTAAACTGGACTAACTCTATTTTAAAAACACGATTAACGATAATTAAGCTTCTTAGGTATTTTCTTATTTTCGGTACCGTTGAATGAAATCTTTCGAATTTTGAATCTGGGATTGCCAAAATATGGCCTTATTAATAAACAAATAACTGATAAATGTTGCGCATATCTTAGAAATATTTTTTGCATTAAATGTAATTGATTACAGGTCAGCTGCGTCAATGCTTTTGTCATAAAATGAGTTTAAGGCAAATTTAAAATCAGTGTTCCAAAACCTATGCTTGTTCTATCCTTCAAAGGTAATTCGCATTCGGCCAAGCTCATACACCTCTTTTCTGTGACAGGTTTTCCTTCTAACATAAAGCTATGGCGCCAAAGAAAGCATCAAAGAAGAGTGAAGATACAGAGGAGATACGTAACCCAGAAGGAGATATCATATCCGACAGTACGCTGCATGCCATCGTCTCAATTAAATCCTAGACACAAATCTATGAATTCCTGGATTACGAAATCAAAAATTCTCTTGCTGATTCCAAGAATCACTTTCAGGATATAGCAGAATCAGAGCTTCATAAGATCGCAGCATGCCCTCGGCACATGGCATACAACGACATGATCAATTGGGCCTTGGAGAAGGTTGATATCCTGACAAGAATCATTTTAAATGATCAAGCGGTCATTGTCGGCTCATTCAGGCCAGAGCATATACAAGTAATGTACAAACTCTCACCAAATCCTAAGAACATTTATAATGCCAATTTTTTAGCTGAATTTCAAAGGAACGAGTGTATTGAGGCAGACTGAACTTATCCTGATTTAATTAGAGAATGGTGGAGATGTCCATCGAAATTTAGGGCCAATACCCATGGAGTTTATTCCACATCATCTTTAAATGAGTACATGGTCTATGTAGCCATTATGTTGTGTAGACTTTTCCGGTAAAGGAATCCCTGCCATTTTCCTGCATAATGGGTGCCCTTTTTAGAAGAAGCATCAGAAGGATACACTTTGAACTGGAGCAAGATTTTGTCTAATAACCTAGCCCAAGAAGTTTCAAATTACAAAGTTGCAAGATCTAAAGGTCAGCCAATGGCCTTTTACATGTCGTCGTACATTATGGACGCAATCTGCTTTGTGACTCCATTTCCCCTGATGAATTGGAGTTGGAACATAACCTGCCCCGAACCCATTCACAAGTATCACTCTGTGCTATGGGAAGAAAATTCTAAGAATGCGTTTTACAAAATTTGTCATTTCATAGTAATTCCAATGCATAAAATGTTTTATGGCTGCAAACCCCCCCGCATTTCTAAGCCAGTCTCAGAAAACCTCAAAGCAATAGTCGACTGGTTCATTGATGAAAACTTCTCTTACATTAGTGTTTATGGGTGCTCAATCCCCCCTCACACGCTTCCAAAATTCCTCCCAGACAGACTGGTATTCAGGGAGGTAGCACATCAAATAGTGAAAGGTGGTATTGGAATAGAGCTAAAGGTAGCTCAAAAGAAATCCTGGCCAATCTTCCCTGTACATATCGGGAAATTTTCATTACTAAATCTAGGCCATTCTAAAGTGGAAGCTGAAGCACTAGAAGAAGTTAAACTGGTAGATATCGAACACAGAAAGCATGACCCTTATCAATTAGTAAACAGACATTTGATGCACTGCAATATGAAAGCTTATGAACTCGAAAAGTCTATTTACGATGATATATTCAAATAGGTTAAAACCTATGAGGAGGTATTGAATAGGGTACGAGCCTTATCACCTAACTTACAGACTGGTTTCATGTCCTTCCAAATTCAGAGGCGAAGTTGTTTGCCAAAGATTTTGCAGGGTGAATCCATGACCCCTCCTCCAGAGCAGGAAGGGCCTCCCCCAGGTTTTGAAACAGATTTACAGGATAAACCAAATACAAAGGGGAAAATGAAGGAGATTGAAATGCCTTCACAAGAAATAGAAGTTCCTCAGACAGAAAAATCAGAGGCAGGGAAGGGAAAGGAGTTGGAAACATCCCTAGAAATCTCTGGGGATTTTCCTAAAAAAGTAGGAGGAACAACATAGACGGAACTTGGAAGTCCCATTACTTCTTTGACTCCATTGTAGTCTACCTATGGAAAACCCCAAGAGGGAGCTCTATGCGTTGGTGATCTTGAGTCTATTTCTAGGGACGAGATTCCTTCCTCTGATTACTTTTTCAGTAAAAAGAGGAAGGCTATCTTGAAAGAGGAAATGCATCCAAGAGGAGATATGATGATTAAAAAGCACAAGATCATTGTAGATGGAAAAAAAACTTGAAGAAGGGAAATTCGCTACAGAAATAACAGGAAAAATGGGAGCCTTAGCATCAACAAATTTATATTATGTGGGTAATTTGAGAACTATGTTGCAGCAGAAAGATCAAATGATAGCTCAGCTACAAAGTAAATTAAAGTAAACTGAAAGAAGTATCAGTCGGGAGATAAACAAGGGTCTATAATGAGCCAGATTCAATGACATACAGGAGATTCAAAAACTGAAAGCAAGCTTAGATGAAGAAAACCTGAAGATATAGGTCAGTCAAGCACATGTTTTACAGCAAGAAGAAATGAATAGACAATTACAAAATAAGATTAATTCCATTCAAAATCAAGTCGTAGAGATTGAAATTTTCCAAGCCTAGGTGTTGGAAATACATACAAAGATAGAAAAAGAGCAACAGGGAGTGTTTTTTAAGTTGGAATTTATTCAGAATTACTTTCACGAAACAAGTAAATCCTTGGAGAGTATTCTCTTGAAAGAAAGAGAAGTGAAAGCAGCAAGAACAACTTTTCAAAAAGCAGTGGCTCTTTCAACAAAAGAGGAGTTCGGAGAGACTCAAAAGCTATCAGTTTGAGAGAAGATTAAAGGTGATATAATACTCAAGGTATGGGAGGCAAAGCTCGCAGAAAACAAGAAAATAACCAGAGAGGTTAATGACGACTGTCAAGGAATTTTCGAACTTTTAGAGAAAGCTTCATTGAACATTGGAAGAAACAATTGTCCAGGGTTGTTAGGAGAAATTAACATTGTTAAGCATCAGTTAAGATTTAAGGAAGATCTGGAAGAAATTCAGGTAGAGATCCCACAGATAAAGGTAATCAATGTCACTCAAATCGACAAATGGATAGTGATGTTGAACTTAAAGTTACAAACTATTAAGTTCACAAGAAATATAATCGAAGACCGTCTACCTGAACTACAGAGAAAGTTCTTCCTATTTGAGGCAAAAGATATTCTAGAAGCTCCCAGAGTTTTGGTGCAGTTCCTAGGAAAAAAATTTCGTTGTCTTAAAACAGAAGAGGGAAGTTCATCAATGCAAACATAAAATACTGTTATGGATATTTTCATCATTGAAATAATAAAGTAGTTAAAATAGAAATGTAAACGGTTCAACATTGCTCATTCATGTAACCATTAGTCTTTAGAAGTTAGTTAATCACCAATAGGAGAAATGTTTGGTGATCATGTATGAATATAATTTCACAAGACTGAGAAATGGCTTTTGTTTTTTGGGAACCGATTATATTAGAAGTTTTTCGATTTACAATGATATAGACAATGCAGAAGAGATTCTGAATTTTGTCACCTTGAAGCTATGTGTTCCTTCACTCTGTTTTCAATATCTTTCAACATCTTTCATTCTATGTTTTTCTAATGAATGATCGGCTATAGTTTAATTCAAAATTCTATTGTAGTTTGAATTTATTTGATTATCTAATCATTTACAGTTTTTCCTCTGTGATTGCTATCAGCATTTTCAAGACCTGTAGGTTAGTTGGATGATTATATTTTATACTTCATTAGAAATATTGTTTTTCTCCCCTTATTCTGTTATGATATGAGATTATTTCACGATTAAAGCCTCATATTCTTCAATAGCGTTACTTTGTTATTATTTTAATATTCTCAAATTACTTCAAGTACAGGAAACAACCTTTACTGTTATTATGTTATTATTTTGAGTTCCAAAATTCCTTTTCTATTTCATCCGACAAAACTGAAGCAACAAATTTTAAAACTTATTTATAATTCAATAAAATTTTAATCCTCATGACTGTCCCAAGTAATAGACAGCCTAACATAGAACCTGACCTACAGGATCAAACTAGCATTACTTTGAACTTATTTAATACTATCCTGCAAATAGAAACTACCCGAGTCGAATTAGAACATTCATGGGCAGTTATTGAGAGAGAAATCAACATCCAAGAACAATGGGAAGATAGACAGAGATAGTTGAGAAACCAACTCTGATTTACCCTTCACATTCGTTTCTTACCCCTTAATTCTCATTATCTTTTTGGATGCCTCGACGGTATACTTTAGAGCCTTAAAGTATAAACTCAGGAACAAGATCTTTTTGGTGCCACTATTAAGGAATGAACAAATGAAACTTTTCGCTGGGAAGAACGACATTGACACTTTCTTTCTTTGATAGTGAAGAAAGATAGAAAACCTTCTAAGGCTACCTTTATTTTTCACTTGGAAACTCCACGATAAGTAAACTGGCTTTTAGCCGAAAGAATACTAGAAAGAACCTGGATGACAAGCTGACCTCGCCAGTCTCTGATCCAGAAAAGATTTTAAAATCACGAAGATCCCTTAGACAAATCATTTCACCCATACATACTATTTTTCAACCTAATTTTGCACAGCTGAACGTTAAAGAAACACTTGAGAGATCTGTCTCGCTTCCCCTTTCAAATGATATGTTCTCTTTTCTTGAAGTATATACCCCATACTTCCGTGAGTCTTCTCCTCACACACTCTGAGCTTCAGCCTCAAACCCATCAATGGATGCACACGGAGGCACAGGAGCTGGGGGCGGTGCTCCAGGAGGACCAGCAAGAGACCAAGCACCATTTCCTGGAATCTTTGCTAAGGTAGCTGCTAGATATGCCCCCCTTTCCTCCCAGTTCCCCTACACGACCTTCCCGAAAACTATATGCAAAGCCTTCCCAAATTTACAGGGTAAGGAGATTTAACTGCTCAAGAACACATAAATTTCTTTGACCAATTTGCCAACATCCTTGGAATCGAACATGAATATGTCTATTCTAGACTCCTCGTTCAGACTTTCGAAGGATAGGTGAGGACTTGGTTCTAAGCCTTAGCATTCGGATCTCTAAGATCTTACGAAGAACTTGAAAATGCTTTTATCAGACAATGGGGGGAAAGGAGGGACCACCTCTATTACCTAACTGGATTTGGAGCCCTTAGAAAGAAAAACTCAGGGTCAGTTATAGAGTTCACGCAAAGGTTTAAAAAGTTGTATAATAAAATCCCGGTCGAGGTCAAACCTTCTCAACCCACAACAAAGGTGACTTTCACTGGAGCCTTCGATCCTGATTTCACTCTATTATTGAGAGAAAGGAGATCAGTATATCTCACGAAAATGCAAGATGATGCTCTAGAAATCGAATCGAACATGATGGAATCAGGGAAGTTAAAAGAAAAAATAGAAACCGGGAACAAAGAAAGTAGGAAATTCAAAGAGCAAGGTGGACCCTCAGGATCAGGGAAATCCTCGAGAGATAAAATAGAAGAGATGGCTAGGGTAATTAGATAACTTTCAAATAAGATCTCAAAAATGGAACTAGATAAATTGAAAAGGGATAATTTTCCTGGGAAGGATTTTAGAAGGAATCCTGATCCTTAGGCCCCACAGAAAACAATTAAGAATGAGGATCAAAAAATCCCAACCCCCTTCAAAAGTGAAAACTTTATTGGAGAGGAATACCTAGAAGATTTTGAAGAGTTAGATGAGGATATAAATAATCTTGGCGATGATAGTAAATAACCCTATTTATCAAGACACGATTACAAAAAATCATTAAATAAAGAAATTAGATCGGAAGATGATGTTGCCAACGATACTTCTGAAGATTTGACCTATCAGGGTATCGCAGATGATATTATAGCCGAACTACATGAAAAATACAATTTAAGGCCTAGGAACAAGAGTGTTCTAGCCACCCCAACAAAAAAGATCTTTCCTAGGGGAGAAACTGATGAAGTGGCTCCAAAGGTTGCTAAGAAACAAACTATAAAAACTCACACCGCTGACACGCAACCTGTCAAGTCAAAGTCAGTAGGAACACCCGCCGTGAAAACACAGATCCTTGTAAATGAAACCAAATCTGCACCACAAAGAAAAGCTGAAAAGAAAGGAATGGAGGCCCCAAACATAGAAAGCGACAAGGCCCTGGGAAATTTTGGTCTGGAAAATGAAATAAACAAAATCAAAATTCCTATCCCACTTGTTGAACTAGCTAAAAATCCCATATACAGAAAACAAATTGCCAAGATGATTATCTTTTCAGAAGATGAAAGCCAAGCCGATGTCATCAAATTAGAAGATGAAAAGCTGAACATAGTGTTTGGTTTGCATTTCGAAGGTGCGAGAGACATTGTTGCCCCCTTTTATATCACGTTAACCTTGTTCAACCACCTACTCCATAATTGCATGCTAGATTCTAGAGCATCCCACAATGTGATGCCTAAAGCCATTATGGATAAATTAGGTCTCGAAATCACTAGGCCTTATGGAGATTTATATTCATTTGATTCAAGAAAAGTCAAATGCATAGGCATGATTAAAGACCTGGTGGTAAGTTTGGCACAAATACCCGCAAAAAGCATTCTTATGGACGTAGTTTTTGTCGATATCCCTCTGAAATATGGTATTCTTTTATCTAGGTCATGGGGTGCCAAGCTTGGAGGATCTCTCCAACTTGACATGACATATGCTACGATTCTAGTTTTTGGAGGACAATACACGCGTCTTTACAGAGAAACTAGGTTGGAATTCATGGTAGGTGATCCACATAACCCAAATAACCACCCTATATATATTGTTGATCAAGATTTAGGTAGTTGTATCTTATCCATTGATGACGATATTGATGTAGATATAGACGAAAGTTGTACAGAAGAAAAAATAGAAAAATTAAAAATTAAAAAGGACGTATATAGTACTAGTGTATGGAAGATGTTTTTTGACAGTGCTTCATCCTATTTTGGAGCTGGAGTAGGGGCACTCCTTGTGTCTCCTGATGATCAATTTGTAATCCCCTTTTCCTATAGGCTATAGTGGAATGTGGACTACACAAATAATGTATGCGAGTATGAAGCCTTAGTGTTAGGGTTAGAAGCTGCTAGGAGAATGAAGATAAAAAACCTCGAAGTTTTTGGTGACGCCGAGTTAATCATAAAGCAGGTAAGCCGATAGTACTAGGCCAAACATCCTAGGTTGAGGTCCTACAAAAATTGCGTCTAGGATCTGATCAAAAATTTCTTCTCCTCTATGAAGGTTCATTTCGTTCCAAGGACTGAAAACCAATAGGCTGATGCGTTAGCCAAAGAAGCCTCAACTTTCACACCTCCCACCGCATTTAAACTAAAGTACCACATACAAATGAGGCACTGACCTTCTATACCGAATAACATACAACATTGGCAAGTCTTTGAGGACGATGAACAACTTCGCAAATTTTTAGAATCAATAGATGAGTTTGCCGAAATGCATACTGATCAAGAAAACCAAAATGATCCTATTTGGATCATGTAGGAAGGGGAGGATCCTCAAGAGTTCCACGATAAAATCACAAATCACTGAATGCTCGTTCTTAAAAATAATCAGATCCCCAAGGGCCTGATTCCCTTGGAAAGATTATTCAATCAAGATGATATCCCTTCAAGATCCACTCTACAGCCTCAACCTGAAGAGGTTGAGGACTGTGACATAGGTACTAAAGGAAACCCTTAGATGGTGAAACTATCCAAATATCTGTCCACAGAAACCAAAAGCGAATACGTGGAGTTTCTTAGAAAGTACAAATACGTTTTTGCTTGGTCATATGAAGAGCTGAGAACCTATGACACCCCTGTGATCGAACATAAGATACCCTTGAAGCCTGGTGTCAAACCCTTTAGACAAAAACTCAGACAAATCAATCCTATCTTATTGCTCGTGATCGAAAGGGAAGTAAAAAATCTCCTGGATGCAAAAATAATTGTACCACTAAGATACTCCGATTGGGTAGAAAACCTAGTCCCCGTTAGAAAGAAAAATGGGGTAATTAGACTGTGTGTTGATTTCAGAAATATAAATAAGTCATCCCTCAAAGATAATTACCCCCTACCCAAAATGGATCACGTTTTAGAAAAAGAAGTTGGGGAAAATAGGATGTTGATGATCGATGGGTTTTCCGGGTACAATCAAATTATTGTCAGCGAACACAATAAAGAAAAAATAGCCTTCACCACCCCTTGGGGTACATTTATGTATGACAAGATGCCTTTTGGTTTAATGAATGCAGGTGCTACTTTTCAACGTGCTATGGATATTGCTTTCATTGGCAAAAGGGACAAATTTGTGGTTATCTATCTTGATGATCTAACCATTTTTTCTAAATCTGATGAAGATCATCTGATACATCTCAAGCAGACATTTGAGAAATGCCGTAGGTTTGGTTTGTCTTTAAACCCCACAAAGTCTCACTTTGCTATGCAAGAAGGTAAACTCTTGGGCCATATTGTGTCTTGAGATGGAATTAGAATTGACCCTAAAAGAGTTGAAGCTATAGACATAATAAATATACCTAGGAATGTAAAAGAGATTCAGTCATTCTTAGGAAAAATAAATTTTTTGAGGAGATTTATTCCAAACTTTGCTGAAATCGTGAAATTGATCATAGATATGCTAAAGAAAAACAACGAAGTGAAATGGATAGCAGAAGGTAAAGCATCATTTGCACGCATCAAGAAGGTTATAAGCGAGGCACCCGTACTAGCAAGCCCTGATTATCTAAAGGATTTTCTTGTTTTCTCATTCGCCTCTGAACACACACTTGCCATGGTACTCCTCCAGAAGAATGAAGAAGGTTTCGAGCAACCAATAGCCTTTTTAGCAAAAGTCTTAGAGACGCTGAACTTAGATATAATATAATGGAAAAACAAGCATATGCTATGGTGAAGGCGTTAAAGGCATTCATAACTTATGTGTTGCATTCTAAGGTAATTGCGTACGTACCCACTAGCTCCGTAAAAGATATTTTGGTTCAGTCCGACAGTGATGGCAAAAGAGGACAGTGGCTTGCCAAAATTCAAGAATTCGACTTGGAGATAAAACCAACGAGACTAGTAAAGGGGAAATGTTTAGCTAAACTCTTAGCTAAATCAAATTTCAGATCTCTCGAAATAAATGGCTTAGAGGGAGGTGAAGAGTGTGTGGACGTGAATGAACTTGATGAACAAATAACTGAAATCAGAATCGAAGAGAAGTTTGCTTCATCAAATTGGTACAAAGACATAGTTTCCTACTTATTGACCTTGAAGTGACCGAGTGACTTACCCCCATCTAAAGCCAGAACGTTGAAGCTGCATACGGTCAAGTACTATATATTCGAAAGACAATTATATTGGAAGGACCCACTTGGCTTTCTGTTGGTTTGTTTGGTTGAATCAGAAACAGAGAAGGTCATAAGCCAATTTCACAAAGGAGTGTGTGGAGGACATCATGCCTGGAGGGAAACAGCTTATAAGATCCTGAGGGAAGGATATTATTGGCCCAAACTTTTCTCAGATGTCAACGCCAAGGTTAGAGCTTGCAACCCTTGCCAATTGTTCGTAGGCAAGCATAAACTTCTAGCAATGCCATTGGTTTCGTTCAAAACGGAAGCTCCTTTTCAGCAATGGGGATTAGATTTCATAGGAAAAATTAATCCTCATTCTAGCGCTCAACATAGATGGATCCTAACTGCTACAGATTACTTCACCAAATGGGTGGAAGCTATTCCAACTAGAAGGGCTACAGACTTGGTGGTAATAGATTTCTTAGAAGAGAACATTTTTTCTAGATTTGGCTGCCCCCGAAAGATAGTCACAGATAATGCACAGGCTTTTAAATCTACGGCCATGATCAGTTTTTGCCAAAAGTACAATATCATACTTGCTCATTCCACAACATATTACCCCCAGGGAAATGGGTTGGCTAAGTCTTCAAACAAGAGCCTAATCAATATAATTAAGAAAGTGTTGAGCAAAAACAAGAAATCTTGGCATATGCATTTGAAATACGCTTTGTGGGCAAATCCGATAGGCACGAAAAAGTCCATCGGCACATCTCCTTTCCAAATGGTGTACAGGACCGACGTAATATTACCTATAAATATAGCGGTTCCCTTAATGAAACTTTGGCAAGATGAGAAAGAAGAACCAAATCATACCACAAGAACAATAAACCAGCTGATTGAAGTCCAACAGCATAGGGCTGAAGTGGACGAAAGGTTGTAGAAATACCAGGACGACATGAAAGCGCTATTCGATCGTAAGGCCAAAGACAAAGATTTTCTCCCTGGAGATTTGGTTTTAAAATGGGATGCTAGGAAGGAGGACTCGACAAGACATGGTAAATTTGATCACATTTGGTACGTACCGTTCAAGGTAACAACTCCCGAAGGAAAAAAAATCATTTATGTTAGAGAATTTGGACAGTAAAATCCTCAACGCCCCTGTCAACGGGCATTATTTAAAACACTATATGAAATAATTGGTTTCCAAAATTCCCACTGTATATACCGGTTTGTGTTTTATTTTTTATTTTTTCATAGTTTTCTTTGGTAAGTCTACTTTCGTTAAAAAAGTAAAATAGGTCAATGTTTTTCTAGAAGTAGGAATACAAATTTTCAATACATTCAATTCTTTTAAATCCCTAATACTCTTCGTATTGTTCCCTTACAGGATCTCAGCTTGCAGCCCAAACAACCGAAAGGAGCAAACGGACGGCCATATATCGGAAGATAAATTCGCCGAAAATAGGTGATAGAAAAGATTTTTTCGTTATTTCAAAAGAGAACGAAAATGGTAAGGGGAAGATATGAATTCAAGAGAATTCTATTTTTCAAACAAAGGTTTTTAAAGTGTGGTGATTGTCTTGTAAGTGTGATATGTTACTAAAAGAATGATGTCTTACTCTAGGCCCTAAGAGTTTCACCTAGATAAAGATAAGAGGTAATTAAAATAAACAAAGAGAGAAAAGTGTCTCTGAGAAAGAGTTCCAAGAGTTGGGTTTAATCCTTGACCCATGTTTTTCGATTTCCAGTTCTTTCTCCATTGCCCCTTTCTACCCTCGGTTTTTCCTTAAAAGACCAAACATCTTTCTAGGTTTCCCAGAGAGGGAGAAGAGATTATGTCTTAGCTTTGGAAGCTAAAAAACAGATCTTAAAAGGTAAAAAAATCCTCATAACTCCTCACTCTCCGACTAAACAAAGTTATGCGTAGGCCAATCCTGACTCTCCTAGGTTTCTTAACAGTTTTCTAAGGATTTAGGCTTTCTCGAAGGAAGACCCCTGAAATTAATCTTTCCCTTTTTCCCTGCGGGCTAAGGTGCTTTGAAAGTTAAGAAAAGGTTGGTCCAGGGTCATCAAAGCAAGTTGACAGACCTCCACTGCAAATTTTAAACAGATAGCATCCCTAGTATACTTACTACCACTGATTGCCCCGACTTCATGTTCAAAAAGTAAAATATAAGACAAATGGTTAAAGGAAATTCATATTTGATTGCCCCCATCTAGTCCAAGAAGATAATGAAAGGAAATTCATTTAAATGATTTCCCTCATCTCAGCATTTAAATACATAATTATGATTCGAAGTGGTGAAAGGAAATTTAGTAAAAAGGGACGGATAACTTCACTGAGGTATTGAACAGGCTCGTTGGCAGTGAAGCAATATCTGAGGTATCTGTAAGGTTTTCATATGTAAATTTCACTCTACTCTAGTTACCAGCCTTTTCGAAACCGGATCTGCATCCCAAGTCCAGACAGGGCTCCCCAATTAAAAACATGAAATTTACTTTGTTTGATGCAAGCCAAAAGATGCAAGATCTATTAGATTTCCTAGGATTGTTTTGATCATCTTAAACTAGACTTAAATTCAGTAGCGAGAAAGAGAAGATCATGAATGGGGCTCCAACTGAGTTTACAACGTTGGGAGTTTTGAAAAGCTTTTTAGAAGTAAAGATGAAATCTCTTTTTCCCTCTGTATCCCCTTCCTAAGCAAGTTCTATAGAAAGAAGCCATTGACTCCATTTACCCAATAAAGGAGCTAAGTCTACTCATTCTCCTCGTCCCACAAGGAGACAAGGTCCCCAATTGGAGCCTATGTTGAAACATTTTTTAAATTTTTTATCTTCAAGACTAAAACCTTCCTTTTTTGGGTTTTGTCTTTTCATAAAGCATAACCCTCACTATCATTTCCAAAAGGCTGGTACCGAAATCCCAACAAGCATTATTCTTTAAATAATAAAAGGCAAAAAACCAAAAATGTTATAAAAGTCCCGACGTGCTTTTTGTAAAGTTATTTTTTTTTTTTAAATCATGAAAATCTTAAAACCTAAAGGAGTTAAGACTAACCCTTAAAAGTTTTTCAAGATTCGGGGTTTACTGAGAACATATGTTTTAATACATATCCAATCATGGAATCCCGATCCCCGATTTCCCAAAAAATGGAAGTTACTAATTATTAAGGATTACGTTAATCGTATTGCAATTTCGAGATACGGGGTTCAACGATAACATACCTCTTGTCAACATGATCCCCGAAATCCCAAAACGTGAAGTCCCGACTCATAATTTGTGTTTAGATTGAATTAACCATATTTTGGAAGTTAGTCTTTAATCTTGATTAATTAATTCACTAATATGGAAATTTAAGGCTTAATTTAATCTCATAGTGATTTCGCAATTTCGGGAATCAGGGTTTATCGATGACATACCTCATGTATCCACGATCCCTGAAACCCCGAAATGTGAAGTCTTGAACCATAATAATCTTTTAAACTGGACTAACTCTGTTTTAAAAACATGATTAATGATAATTAAGCTTCTTAGGTATTTTCTTATTTTCGGTACTGTTGAATGAAATCTTTCGAATTTTGAATCTGGGATTGCCGAAATATGACCTTATTAATAAAAAGATAACTGATAAATGTTGCACATATCTTAGAAATATTTTTTGCATTAAATGTAATTGATTACAGGTCAGTTGCGTAAGTGTTTTTGTCATAAAATGAGTTTAAGGCAAATTTAAAATCTGTGTTCCAAAACCTATGCTTGTTCTATCCTTCAAAGGTAATTCACATTCGGCCAAGCTCATACGCTTCTTTTCTGTGACAGGTTTTCCTTCTAACATAAAGCTATGGCACCAAAGAAAGCACCAAAGAAGAGTGAAGATACAGAGGAGATGTGTAACCCAGAAGGAGATATCATATCCGACACTACGCCGCATGCCATCGACTCAATTAAATCCTGGACACAAATCTATGAATTCCTAGATTACGAAATCAAAAATTCTCCTGCTGATTCCAAGAATCACATTTGGGATATAGAAGAATCAAAGCTTCATAAGATCGCAGCACACCCTTGGCTCATGGCATACAACGACATGATCAATTGGGCCTTGGAGAAGGTCGATATCTCGACAAGAAGCATTTTAAATGATCAAGCATTCGTTGTCAGCGCATTCAGGCCAGAGAATATACAAGTAATGTACAAACTCTCACCAAATCCTAAGAACATTTATAATGCCGAGTTTTTAGCTGAATTTCAAAGGAAGGAGTGTACTGAGGCAGACCGAACTTATCCCGATTTAATCAGAGAATGGTGGAGACGTACATAAAAATTTAGGGCCTATACCCATGGAGTTTATGCAATAGCATATTTGAACGAGTACATGGTCTATGTAGCCATTATGCTATGTAGACTTTTCGGGAAAAAGAATCCCTGCCATTTTCCTGCATAATGGGTGCCCTTTTTAGAAGAAGCATCAGAAGGATACACTTTTAACTGGAGTAAGAGTTTGTCTGATAACCTAGCCCAAGAAGTTTCAAATTACAGAGTTGCAAGATCTAAAGGTCAGCCAATGGCCTTTTACATGTCGGCGTACATTATGGATGCAATCTGCTTTGTGACTCCATTTCCCCTAATGAATTGGAGTTGGAACATAACCTACCCCGAACCCATTCACGAGTCACTCTGTGCTATGGGAAGAAAATGCTAAGAATGCGTTTTACGAAATTTGTCATTTCATAGTAATTCCAATGCATAAAATGTTTTATGGCTGTGAACCCCCCCGCATTTCTGAGCCAATCTTAGAAAACCTCAAAGCAATAGTTGACTGGTTCATTGATGAAAACTTCTCTTACATTAGGGTTTATGGGTGCTCAATCCCCCCTCACGCGCTTCCAAAATTCCTCCCGGACAAAATGGTATTGAGGGAGGTAGAACATCAAATAGTGAAAGGTGGTATTGGAATAGAGCTAAAGGTAGCTCAAAAGAAATCCTGACCAATCTTCCCTGTACATATCGGGAAATTTTCATTTCTAAATCTAGGCCATTCTAAAGTGGAAGCCAAAGCACTAGAAGAAGTTCAACTGGTAGATATCGAACACAGAAAGCATGACCCTTATCAATTAGTAAACAGATATTTGATGCACTTCAATATGAAAGCTTATGAACATGAAAATTATTTTTATGATGATATAATCAAAGAGGTTAAAACCTATGAGGAGGTATTGAACAGGGTACGAGCCTTATCACCCAACTTACAGACTGGTTTCATGTCCTTCCAAAGTCAGAGGTGAAGTTGTTTGCCAAAGATTTTGCAGGGTGAATCCATGACCCCTCCTCTAGAGCAGGAAGGGCCTCCCCCAGGTTTTGAAACAGATGTATAGGATAAAGAAAATACAAAAGGAAAAATGAAGGAGATTGAAATGCCTTCACAAGAAACAGAAGTTCCTCAGACAGAAAAATCAGAGGCAAGGAAAGGAAAGGAGTTGGAAACATCCCCAGAAATCCTTGGGGATTTTCCTAAAAAAGTAGGAGGAACAACATCGACGGAACTTGGAAGTTCCATTACTTCTTTGACTCCATTGCAGTCTACCTATGGAAACCCCCAAGAGGGAGCTCTATACGTTAGTGATCTTGAGCCTATTTCTAGGGACGAGATTCCTTCCTCTGATCGCTTTTTTCGTAAAAAGAGGAAGGCTATCCTGAAAGAGGAAATGCATCCAAGAGGAGATATGATGATTAAAAAGCACAAGATCATTGTAGATGGACAAAAACTTGAAGAAGGGGAATTCGCTATAGAAATAGCAGGCAAAGTGGGAGCCTTAGCATCAACAAAATTATATTCTGTGGGTAATTTGAGAACTATGTTGCAGCAAAAAGATCAGATGATAGCTCAGCTACAAAGTAAATTAAAGGAAACTGAAAGAATTATCAGTCGAGAGATAAACAAAGGTCTAGAACGAGCTAGATTGAATGATATACATGAGATTCAAAAACTGAAAGAAAGCTTAGATGAAGAAAACCTAAAGATACAGGTCAGTCAAGCATAGGTTTTACAACAAGAAGAAATGAATAGACAATTACAAAATAAGATTATTCCATTCAAAATCAAGTGGTAGAGCTTGAAATTTTCCAAGCCCGGGTGTTGGAAATACATACAAAGATAGAAAAAAAGCAACAGGGAGTGTTTTTTAAGTTGGAATTTATTCAGAATTACTTTCAGGAAACAAGTAAATCCTTGGAGAGTATTCTCCTGAAAGAGAGAGAAGTGAAAGCAACCAGAACAACTTTTCAAAAAGAAGTGGCCCTTTCAACAAAAGAGGATTTCGAAGAGACTCAAAAGATATCTGTTTCAAAGTAGATTAAAGGTGATATAATACTCAAGGTATGGGAGGAAAACCTCACAGAAAACAAGAAAATAACCAGAGAGGTTAATGACGACTGTCAAGGAATTTTCGACCTTTTAGAGAAACCTTCATTGAACATTGGAAGAAACAACTGTTCGGGGTTGTTAGGAGAAATTAACATTGTTAAGCATCAGTTAAGATTCAAGGAGGATCTGGAAGAAATTCAGGTAGAGATCCCACAGACAAAGGTAATTAATGTCACTCAAATTGACAAATGGATAGTGATGCCGAACTTAAAGTTACAAACTATTAAGTTCATAAGAAAGATAATCGAAGACCGTCTGCCTAAACTACAGAGAAAGTTCTTCCTATTTGAGGCAAAAGATATTCCAGAAGCTCCTAGATTTTTGGTGCAGTTCCTGGGAAAATGTATTCGCTGTCTTAAAACATAAGAAGGAAGTTCATCAATGCAGACATAAAATACTGTTATGGATATTTTCATCATTGAAATAATAAAGCAGTTAAAATAGAAATGTAAACAATTCAACATTGCTTATTCATGTAACCGTTAGTCTTCGGAAGTTAGTTAATCACCAATGGGAGAAATGTTTGGTGATCATGTATAAATATAATTTCACAATACTGAGAAATGGATTTTGTTTTTTGGGATCCGATTGTATTAAAATTTTTCCGATTTACAATGATATAGATAATGCAGAAGAGATTCTGAATTCTGTCACCTTGAAGCTATGTGTTCCTTCACTCTGTTTTCAATATCTTTCAACATCTTTCATTCTATGTTTTTCTAATGAATGATCAGCTATAGTTTACTTCAAAATTCTACTGTAGTTTGAATTTATTTGATTATCTAATCATTTACATTTTTTCCTCTGTGATTGCTATCAGCAGTTTCAAGACCTGTAGGTTAGTTGGATGATTATATTTTATACTTCATTAGAAATCTTGTTTTTCTACCCTACTTATGTTATGATATGATATTCTTTCATGATTAAAGCCTCATATTATTCAACAACATTACTTTGTTATTATTTTAATATTCTCAAATTACTTCAAGTACAGGAAACAACCTTTACTGTTATTATGTTATTATTTTGAGTTCCAAAATTACTTTTCTATTTCATCCCACAAAACTGAAGCAA
Source organism: Picea mariana (assembly GCA_032191745.1). NCBI lineage: Eukaryota > Viridiplantae > Streptophyta > Pinopsida > Pinales > Pinaceae > Picea > Picea mariana. The sequence continues at coordinate 23,029 of JASDQU010240979.1, forward strand.
CAAATTTTAAAACTTATTTATAATTCAACAAAATTTTACTCCTCATGACTGTCCCAAGTAATAGATAGCCTAACAGAGAACCTGGCCTATAGGATCAAACTAGCATTGCTTTGAACTTATTTAATACTATCCTGCAAACAACAACTACCCGAGTCGAATTAGAACGTTCATGGGCAGTTATTGAGAGAGAAATCAGCATCCAAGAACAATGGGAAGCTAGACAGAGACAGTTGAGAAACCATCTCCGATTTACCCGTCACATTCGTTTCTTACCCCTTAATTCTCATTATCTTTTCGGATGCCTCGATGGTATACTTTGGAGCCTTAAAGTATAAACTCAGGAACAACAGTTTCCATGGGAGGTGTTGTTACTGAGGAGAAGGCTATCAACCATTCTCAATATTTGGACTTGGTATATTCCCAATCTGACACACTTTATGATCTGATCCCTCATGCTCCTCACTCGTCGAATGATTCGACAAGACTTGCACAAAACTAGTTTCCATTTCGAGCACCAAAACTACGTATGCTCCTGCTTATATATCCAAAGTGAATGTGGTCCAATCCAGTTCATCTTAGCAACCAGGAGGCAAGAAGAAGAACAAGGGTAAATCCAAGAAATCTTCTAACCAACATGATACTACAAAGACTATTGATACTCAATCGAATAGAAAAGCAAAGTTTCCTTTCATGATTTGTACGGAGGACCACTACATGAAATATTTCTCTCGTCAAGAGGAAGTTTATAAAAGGTATCTCCCTACCTGCAGTGTTAATTGACCCTTTCTCGGTTCAGCAAAAAAAATTGGTTGCAAAAAATCCTGCCCCTCCTCAAGGGGGAGACGCAGGTCATTCTCATCATGGGGATGCTTCCTCAAGCACCTCTCAGGTCTATATGTGTAAGGAGGCAGTTAATTTAATGACCGAAGAAAATACTTATGACACTGTTCCAGGTAATCATGCCAATGGAAAGGCTATCGATCAGCTCTCCATGTCAACTCCTCCTCCATCTTCCACCCCTCTTCAAATTGAGAAGCCAATTTCTGATGCAGTGTTGCGCCCGCCCAAGGGCACAATTAGAAAAGTGACATTTAATCCAAGTTCCTGTTCCGCCCAAAACTACAATATTGTTGAATACTTGGAGCAAGAACCTTGTTCTATGTCAGCCCTCGAAGTTCTACAAAATTTTCCAAGTCAATGTAGAAACCTGTTGTCAACCATTGGAGATATGGATCCAGAGGAATCAAATATGATTAGGTTTAATCTGGACTATTTTAAGGCGAGGCTCTCCCACCACTTGACACTCCAAATTCAAATTTTAGTTGGTGGAAAGAACATCCATCGCACTATTTTGGATTAAGGAGCCTCCACCTATGTCATGTCTTTGTCTTGTTGGAGAACCATTGTTTCTCCTAAACTTAACCAGTCTCCTACCACCCTTAAAGCATTTGATCGACATGGTTTCCAACCTCACAGACTCTTGCAATATTTCGTTTTGACATTGAAGGGTAAATTTTTTTTTGTCGATATCGAAGTGGTTGACCCACCCCTGGATTACAAATTGTTACTTGGTCATAGTTGGTTCTATGCAATGAATATCATCGCATCTTCAATGTTTCATATTTTACAATTTCCTCATCAGGGGAAAATTGTCACTATTGACCAACTTGCCTATTGCACTCCAGATCTCCACAATTCTACATCGAATAATGTCCCTTTTATAGGTTCCAATCTTGGGTATGAGAGTGTAGGAGTAGGTCTCCTTAAGGATTCCTCGCTCATGGGGATTTTTCCTTTGCCTCCTCCTAACATCCCGCAGGTTTCCACGCTAAATATGATTTCAACACATGTGTAACAATCCCTATAATCACTTGATCCTTTGGTAGTACCTGGTCTTAATGAGCATAATTATTTTCCTATGTCAAGCTCATTAAAAAATGAAACAGACACTTACGAGCATAGTTCATTATCTATGTCAAGCTCGTTAAAAAATCAAACAAACCCCCCTCCATTTGAATCGAGTCTTCCTATGGATCGAATACTTCAACCTTATTTTCCTTTGCCCAATGAAAATATTCCTATTAGTAGCCAAATTCCTAAACGTGGAAAGAAGAATAGTCGATGGAGAAAACGACGCTTGGGGAGGAAGTCTCCATCCTTTGGAAATCATGTTGGAGAGAAGCCACTATCTTCTACCATGTAGGCTATGGTAAAAGTACCTCTAGAGAGACATGTTTCTAGGAGGGATTCTCACTTGGGGGTCATTCCCATCGTAACGTAGTAATCTTTTCTAGAACAAGCTTAGTCTTTGTTCTTTCTCATGCTCGTAAATACATGAGAATAGGTTACTAATATTAGTATTTGTTCTTTCTCATTCTGGTTAATACATGAGAATAAGTTACTGAGTATACTTTTATCTCTTTTTCAGATTCATAAACTCTATATGAAAAATGAACTCTTTGGAGTTTCCTTTAAGCTCCTTTTAAACTCCCTAAACATGAAAAGATTGTCGAGTGAGCTTGCTTCCTTTCACACTCCTTAAAAGGTTTGAAAGGGAATATTTGGAGTGGTATTTTATTTATTTTTCGGCCTCATGAGACTAATTACGAAAAAATAATACTCTATCCAAGCATGATTAGAAGAGTTCTCCCTTTTATTGTTTAACAATTTTTTCAGGTTTAGGAAACTAAATCTACAAAAAAGTCACCCATGGAGTCGTATTTAAGTTATTTTCAAACTCTCTAAACATGAAAAACCACTGAGTTTACCTTATTTGGGCTTGTAAAATTATGCATTGAAGGACCTATATGGGACAAAACTCCAGGACCCATATGGGACCAAACCCATGTTATGAACATAATATATAATAATAAATATAAATACATTATAATAGTTAATGAATAATTAATTAAGAGACACCTTCCCAATGAAAGGCCTCGTCTCTTCATGGAAGGGCACCCCTACGTGGGTATATAAGGCCCTCATTCTTATTGTATCTCACCATCTCATATTCATATACATTATTATTGAATATATTATCCTTTATGGATTATAACCTATTGTCCTACCTACATTGAGTATTTACCTCGTGAATTGGCTTGGTTCACCACAATGGTATCAAAGCTTCTTCTCGATCCAAATTTTGGCCACAAAATAGAGTTTATCTAAAATAAGGTCTTTTACCTCATATTGGACATTGGCCATTTATAAATCAAATATTCTACACATTTCAGCAAAATTAAAAATGCCATTCTACACAAAATCAAATAAAAAAGAAGAGGAGAAGAAAAAAACAAAAGAAAAGAAAAAAAGAAAAGGTTTTCATAAGGTTCATGTGAAGAAGTATAAGAGAACACCAAGAATTTTGAAGGAAATATTCCATATTTGGCATTAGTTAAGTTAATTGTCATTTAAAAAGTGAGAAAAAGTAATTTAAAAGAAAAAGTTTCAAAGAAGAGGAAAAGTGAATATTTTATTTTACCTTTGGAGATTTACCATCCCATGGTTTTGGAAAACCATTGGCCCATGGTATTCCATACCATATATAATATATATTTTTGTGTGTATTTACCTCTAAATAAGTATTTCACAA
>JASDQU010240979.1:26820-43729 GCA_032191745.1 Picea mariana
ATATTCTAAGAGGAGAAAATTATCATTAAAGAGGAGAGCCCTTTTTACATTTATCATTTATTGAAAAATAAGAAGTGAACTATGACATCTACAAAGAATACATTTTCAGCAAAATGTCCCTATTGTGCAAAAGAGGAAGAGTATGAAAGGGGCCTTATGAATGGATCTCGCCCTTGTCTATATTGTAAAAAGTTTTTTATTTTAGTATAAAATCAAGGTGACACCCATTGGGAAGTGAAAATAAAATAATTAGAAAACCAATTAATTTATTATCAACAACACAATAGAAATTTACAATTTCAAGTTGGGTTGGAGCAAATGCTAAAAAACCAAGAAGAGAGACAAAAACAAAATCTTGAGGGAAAATTACAGGAAAAAGACAAAGACATTTCTTACTTAAAAGATCATAACCAAAATTTATTGGTACAACTCAACGAGTCAAAAGATAAGAAGCATAAGGACTAGAAGTTAGAGCAAGCTAATTGCAATCTCATTAAGAAATTATTATAAAAGGATGAAGAGAATTTTTTCCTAAAATCCATAATCAAAGTTTAATCACCTAGATTAAGAAGATAAAGAGTGATAAGAAGATGGTAGAGGAAAAGCTAGAACAAATTATCAATAAAGAATCATTGATCGATAAAGAGACAATGATTGAACCTATGGAACTACAAAAGTCTTCAAACGGAAAAAAATTTGATTGTGGATAAAGCAATTAATACAGACCCAGTCAACCTTACAACTTAAAAGGATTCAGTTGATGTAAAGAGGTCTTCACATGTCAAAGTAGAAACAAGCTAGGGCTATGAAGAAGACTCAATTCCAAGTGTTAATCGAGAAGAAGCTACAAGTACATGAAGTAAATATCAGGTTGCAAGGATGCCTTATAGACATCCTAATCACAAAAATTGATACTTCAACCAATCAATGTATCCATAGAAACAAATGACAAATATGTCAAAAATTATTACGTACATTACAAATGATCCGCAAGGTAGAAGTTATCAGGGGAGTCAAAATACATCAAATTGTCTACAAGAACCCCATAAAATCCCCATTGTGCAGAAGATCGATTTAAGGTAGGAAGACTCCCTTACGATTCGACGGTTCTATGCAACACTTAGAAGATCCTATCATTTCAATTCCTCAACGATCACTAATTTAGGAACAAAGAATGAGGAGAGGATATTACAAGCTAGAGCAAGAGATAATTCTTCCATAAGTATGCTTTGAGGACAATGCATTTTTAAGGGGAAGGCAATGTTATGAACATAATATATAATAATAAATATAAATACATTATAATAGTTAATGAATAATTAATGAAGATACACCTTCCCAATGAAAGGTCACGTCTCTTCATGGAAGGGCACCCCTGCGTGGGTATATAAGGCCCTCATTCTAATTGTATCTCACCATATCATATTCATATACATTATTATTTAATATATTATCCTTTATGGATTATAACATGTTGTCCTACCTACATTGGGTATTTACCTGGTGAACTGGCTTGGTTCACCACAACCCTTTCTTCTTCAGGTTCATTAAACATATGTCAAGGGACTCATCGAATATGAGCTATACTGAGCATCTGTTATCCTCCTCAAGCTCATTAAAAAAAAATTAGGTACTCACCAATCATGGTGGGGGGGAATCGAGTCAAGTTTTTGGAATCCATTATGGAAACTATTGTTTTCTCCCTTGAACATGGCACTTGTTTACACCTCTTCTTATAGTTGGGTAATCTACTTGTCTCTGAGTCATACCAATTCCATGTCTCGTTATACTTTTTTGTTCCATTAGAAGAGTGATCTTATTGTCGTCACATTGTGTTCTTGGCACTCATCGAGTCAATGCTTCCAAGTCATTTGTCATGCCTCACAATGTTCAAGGGAAGTTTCATTCCAAACCAACCATCTGTAGTATTACCAATTTCCATTCCTGTGTCATTCCTTACTGATTTAATCCTCCATCTCACATCAATTTCCTATGTCAGTTTCGTGTCGATGATGGGGGATACATCAAGGCCCTCCTTCTACAAGTCTTTTCCTATCAAATTCAACACATCATCCATGAACTATACTTAGAAACTAATTATTACCTTGGAACCTACATGCCTCAATGATAGGCCTCCTTACTTCCGACAATAGGTTTACACCATTAAATTTGATCAGATGATTCCATGAATGTTCAACCTTAGCTCATTTATTCACATTTATTGGAATGTACTAAATTTACCTTGGAAATCATTGTCATCATTGGTGATTTCCATTGCATTTGTTAATGGTGTACATCATTGACTGGTAATCAAGTGGTTTTTACCATGTTTGACATCAATACATTTATTCACATGGCTAGAATCATACCATCTCGGGATAGGAATGAAGAGCTTGGGTTGAGAACTCAATTTTTTTTGTGCTTTTCCCAAGCTACGATGGAGATCATTTGAACATGTAAATGATTTCAGCACAATCACCATGCTGAAAATATTACTGATAAATATACTGTCACATAGATCTAGATTGTATTGATCCGTGGATATGTATTTTCTTCTCATATCTCCACTGTGTATTTTTCGTGGTTGTGATCAGTTCATGTCATGGACGTATGGATCCACATTGTATCTCTAGTGGCCATATCCTTAGTCAATATTCTCATGGATCTGTAGTGTATTTGTCGGTGACCATTCTTTGAGTCAATTCGTATTCTGAGCATAGGTATTCTTTCCTTTGGAATGAAACATATATTATTTATATTTGTTTGATGCTTGTTTGCAACTTCTTCCTAGGTTCTCTTACTCCAACACCCTTGCATTGAATAATTTGTAAATTATTTTGGCCATCATTTTCTCTTATGACCTCACACTTTAGGGGGCATTTTTTGCACATCAAAATTCCACACTTAATTGCCGCACCCTAAGTGTCGCAAGTGTCACAAAGTGTCGTATGCACCTTGTTAAGTGTCGCATGCACTTTTTCAAGTGTTGTATGGACCTTAATAAGTTCCACATGCACTTTTTCAAGTTTCACAACTCATTGACACCATGAAAATCATTTTCCATGATCCCTAAGTCATATTGGAGAAGAAAACCCATCATTTCAAGGTCAGAAACATGCTTTTTACTTGGAAATTCGACCATTTTTGGGGAATTTATGAAGGGTGGCGCTCCCCTATCCATGTTTAGGGTGAACCGATGCTCCCATTTCCATGTTAAGGGAGCACCACTGAGACCCTACCTCTAACTTAGGGGGAGCACCACTTTTGTTAGAGGAAAATATGGAGAATCCCACCTTTTCCTAAGGGACAACTCTGAAGAGATGAGGTTGGTTTTTATCAAATAATATCCTATGTCTATATCTTAGGATCAAATCCCAACTCATGGAGCCATATCCTCAACCACTTCCCTAAATATCCCATGGTATTTGAGCCTCCCAATCCTATAAATTGAAGGCATTTCCATGGTGAAAAGGGGGGGGAAGATTTTAAGTGTCAAACCTTTGATCTTGGGAGAAAGAATCCATTGAAGCATCAACATTTTCATATCAAGAATTTCATGAAAGGGCTGGATGAGGAGAGACTGGAGAATATTTCTAGGACATCAACATGATTTGTAAGTGCCTTCTTTTGGATTTCTATTTAAATATCAACTTAGCCTATTCCTTTCATTATGTTGTTGTTTGTAATGTCTATGATTAAGTCAAATTGAGTATAGATAGATCTATTTTATCTAATCACATAGAGTAGGAGAAAGGATTTATTTGTTGTTCATTGCAGGTCCAAACTTGCACCAAGGAGCTTGGAGATCAAGCCTGAAGCTTGGAGCATCGAGGAAAAATATCGAGATAAGGTATGCCACACTCTTCTCTTTCTCATTTCGATTGGTTATTAACTAGATCTATAAGGAAAGTAGCAACCATTTGTTTTATTCTGTCTTTGGACAAAAGAAGGGATCTTGTTCCAAATGAGAGATTAACCTGTCCTCAGGGTAAGATTTCTCATAACAAGCATTGATGATAGAATAAGTACTAGTGGAGAAGCCTTCTACTTGGGTGATTTTATGGTGTCCTACTTAAGTAAGAAGCAATCCTCAGTATACTTTTCTACGACAGAAGTAGAATATATTGCAACAACAACATGTTGTACTCATATCCTCTGGATGAAGCAAACCCTACAAGACATACAAGTAAAATATGATGAGCCTATTTCCATATTCTGTGACAATACCAGTACCTTAAGTATCTCCAAGAATCTAGTGATGCATTCCAAGACCAAACATATTCTGATTAAGTTCCACTTTCTGTGGGAACAAGTAAAAAAATGAATATCAAGTTGGAGTACATTGGGACAAAAGAAAATATTCCATATATCTTCACCCAACCTCTCCCAAGAGAGACATTTGAGTATCTTCGACAAAAACATGGAGTAGTTTCTTCCCCACAATGATCTACACAACATTTTGGAAGAAGACGAGGGAAGAGAAATCATTAGGGGGAGTTACCCTTTTTCATTGATTTCAAATGGGAGAGAGAAAATTTCATAAGCATGAAGATAGGGGGATAAACAATGAAGACAACGAGAGAAATGATAACAAGGGGGGTATGAGTGTTTCCATCAATGCTAAAGGGGGGAATTTTTGGAAAATTGGTTTTCATTGATGTCAACCCTAGAAGAAGTCCAAAAGTCTTTAGAAGTGATGGTTGTATTTGAATAAGTCTCAAAAGTGGCCCTCTTATGGTGTATATTTAAGCATGGCCCTCATGGGAAGACTCTTTGAATAAGTATACAAGAAGCCCTAGAAGTATGGTTAAGTGGTTAAGTAGTGGTGATGAAGCTCGAAGTTTATTGAGGAAAAATAGGGTGAAGGACGTTGCAAATGGATGCAATACAAAATTGGATTAATAGCTCTCTCCAATTCGTTTCCAATGGTAGGTGGCACGCCACATGGGTCCTCATGGTTGAGAAGTTATTCCCTCTTAAATATGAAGCCTCGAAAGCAAGTGAAGAAGCCAAAGATCTAAGGAAAAGAAGTTACAAGTCATCCCAAAAATTAGTTAAAGGACAAAATTTGTTGCAAACAAGAAGTTATAGGTCATCTCAAATATCAAGTAAAGAAGTTACTAGGAAAGGTATAAATACACTTCAACAACCTTTCATTTATTCACCAAGAAAGGATGTGATTTCTTAGCGAAATTAAAGTACAAGATTTGTGTGAAGGAGTGAGTGCTCAGAGCCACATATTACAGAAGGGTTTTCAAAAAACCCTAAATGAGAAGACCCCCACAGATCAAGAATTGGGTGTCCTATGAGGCCCCCATTGGTTGTCTTGGTATCATGACGTGAGGCCCCTCATGTTGCTCGGTCTAGTCCCGTGAGGATGAGGAAAGTTTTGAGGGAGTTATTATTCTTGATGCCGAAGTTGAGGAAGGTTTGACCAACTGATATCTCATGCACCAGGTTGTTCACATATTGAAAGATATGTTATTCTACATATTTTGAGACTTGTATTTTGGAGGTTATGGCATATTCTTGAGGCATATCTTAGAGGTATTGGCACATGGTTGAGATACATATTGGATAGTTTGGAACATGTTTGAGGCACCTTTTGGTTATATGATTTGATTTGAGGCACATCTTGGATGTCTTGGCACATGGTTTGATGCATATCATGGTGATTTTGAGCACATGATTTGGAGGATATTCTTGGATATCTTGGCATGATTTTTATGTGGTAATATCAATTTTTATGATGATGATATATCAGTATCATTGACAACAATAGTGACATGTTGATTTTCTTATTTATATTCAAGGGAGGAAGGAAGGGGAAAGGAAAGGGAGTTGTAGCTTCCTTTAGGTTGGATCTTGTAAACAGGGGGTTGGTGCCTCCTTCCATTTGGTGCAAGATAATTTTGAAAGTTGGTGCTTCCTATGAATGTAATATTTTGATATATATAAGAAAACATTATGTGGTTTTCTCCCATTTGGGTTTCCACGTAAAATTCTTGTGTATTGTGTATTTTTGTTTACATGTTTATGGTATCTTGAATGCAATCATAAGTGATAAAGTGTTGATATCTTAAATGCTTGCATATTGTGATTAAAAGTGGTAAAAAATTCTTAATACTGATTCACCCTGCCCTTTCAATATTAGTGAATATTCCAACAATTGGCATCAGAGAAGGTCCTTTAGAGATAATCCAATCACTAGAAGGTAGATCATGGAGTTCACTAAGAATGGAACACCACTATTTGATGGTTAGAACTATGCCTTCTGGAGCATAAGGATGAAAATTTTTGTTCAAGCATAGGGATTTGATGTGAGGTGAGGAAATCTCGTGATGGTGAGATCCCGTGGTGGTATGGGGGATGGGAGAGATATCAAAATGAAACTAAGTATGGTGAAGAAAAAGAATCCAAGAACCAATAAATAACTTAGCACGAGTGCTAAATAGTATAGAAATATGAAGTTCCAAGAATGGTATGTGGTTTGAAAAAAATGGACATGGTTCCAAGGCACTGTTCCAAGAAAAATCATCTTTGTCGCATACTGAGGAAACACTATTTTGGGCGTTTAGACATAAACCTTGATATCTTGAGCATGCTAACTCATATTTTTAATCTAAAAAATGTGTGGTGAAGTTGAGACTGAAGGATACACAATGAAGTTATAATCATTCAAAAATTTTCTTCTTCAGATGCCAATTTTGTTTTTTATTCCAGGAGCGAGAAAATAGAGGTGACAAATTTTGGTCAATAGGCATTAAAAAAAATCAAAATTTATCTAAAAATATATTTCAAATTTGATCATAAATAAAATATCTTAATATATGTGTTAAGTAAAATATTCCAAAATCAACTTTATATAAAATATCAATAAATCAATAATAATGCACTACACAATGATTTGGTTCATAATTCTTTTCAATTATATATTGAAAAATAATTTAATTCATTAATTTTGAATGACATAGTGCAAATGTTTTTAGTTTATTTCAATGACAATACACTTCAAAACGTACAAGTTCCATCAATTTAAACAATTATTTAGTGAAACTATCAATATTAGTATGTTAAAGGTGATGGTGAATTACATTCAATATTGAGATAAAACAAGATGGAATAAAATGAAAATAAAAATATGAGATATGTAATGTAAAACAACCATGAGATAATAAAATTAGTGTGATTAAAATAGAAAAAATACATAAATAAAATGCTCACAAATATGCCCTAGATGCGGTGTCAAAATTGTAGTATTTTGAGGAGTCCATGTATCAGTCGAATGTTGCCACACTGAAGCTCCTTAATGAGGAGTGTAATTTAAGGGGTTGGGGAATGTACTAGGCCTATGATGACTAACCCACCTCAAACTGGTTGCTCGGTTTCAATTTATGATGGTTTAGAAAATATGTGATATCATTAATTCTACAAGATTTTAGGATGAAAGGCAGAAACACAGCTTAAGGAAGGTGATGAAGGAAAGATAATAAAACCCTGAAGCTAGTGTGAAATTCACTTTATTTTTCTGGTCTCTAGACAATCCGTTGAGATTAGTTTTTCTACTTGCCAAGTTCTCTAGGTTTATCTATTTATTGGTCTTTGTTTTTCCTATGATTTTATGGGTTACAAGTACCATGGTAAGAGCTAGCAGTGATTCACCAACTTTCATTTCCACATTTCTTCAATCCATGATCCTACATGATTTCTCTATCAATTGTATCCCCAACCCAATTTTTCTACATCTAGTAGTGAAAATTCTTCAACCATGAAGGAAGAATTATTTGGAGAAGGCATATGATTCAACATGCAAGGAGAAAGTAGCTAGTCCAAACAACCAACCAATGCCTACAATTACAAGAAATTGTTGAACAAATTATTGTCATTGATGTCAAAGGTAAGTATTCAAATAAAAATATTCAAATGAAAGGTGACTTTAATAAATACAAACTGGAAGTGGATTAGAAATGAAGTTATGTGAAAGTGGATTAAATATGAAGTTACGTGAAAGTGGATTAAATACAAATTTACATGAAAGTGGATTAAAAAGTAAAAGTGAATTAAAAAGTGAAAGTGGAGTAAAAGTACACATGGTTTTAAAACCCATGGTGATATTTTTCCCATGGTATGTTGAGAAGTAAATTGAAAAAAGAGAAATTAATTAGTTATTTAATGAAGGTCGTGTCTTTTCAAATGTACATGAATTTTCATGTATAGTTAATGGTAAAGTATAAAAGGAGAATAAGATTGTGAGAAAAAGTGTGGGGGGGTGAAGAGTGGAAATGTAATATTTACATTTGAAAATATAATATGAAACATATTGAATATTATTTAAAAATGAGAGAGTGACAAAGTATGTGACAATCCATCCAATAGATCATGAAAAAACAGAAGGAGTGAGTGTCGAGTAGAACTAACAAAAGAAAAAGAAGTGAGTGTCAAGTTGATTTGGAGAAAGTAGGAGTGAGCGCTGAGAAGATTTGACGAAAGAAGAAGAAGTGAGTGTCGAGCTGATCTAATTTAGTGAAATCATAAGTAGCAAGAACAAAGTAGATTTGGCAAAATAATAAGTAGCAAGCACATAGAATAACTGGCAAAAGTAGAAGTAATGAGTGTATAGCAGATTTAGTGAAGACAGAAGCAACTAGAAGACTAGTGAATAAAATGCATATAAATAATTTGTAAACTTGTAAGTAGGTTGGTTCCTAAAAAACAAACAAATGTGGGGATTGGTGTCTCCAGTAGGTTGATTCCTACAAACAATAGTGGGGATTGGTGTCTCCAGTAGGTTAGTGCCTAGAAATTAATAAAAATAAGTATTTGTGGTTTTCTCCTTAAATTGTTTCCACATAAAATATTGCATCTTCTAGTTGTTAAATTTATGTGATTGCTTCATTATGGTTTATGAGTGTTACAAATAAAAAGATATACTTATACTAATTCACCCCCCCCTTTCAGTATAAGTGTGTTCTCAAAAATTGGTATCAAAATGGATTCATTCAGAAACAATCTAACCACTGGAAGGTAGATCTTCAGAGCACACATGTCCGGTTAGGAATGTTTCTCTACAAACAGGGATCCGTTGTTTGGAGAAAAAAACTATGCCTTATGAAGTGTAAGGATGCAAACATATTTAATGTCCCTTGGTTTTGATATTTGGAAATCAGTTGTGACTGGTTATACAACCCCAACAACTCTACCAACAGACACGATCAAGAAAAAGGATAGTGAAAATGATGCAAAATCCATGAACACCATTTTGTGCGGTCTATCAGAATCAGAGTTTATCAAAGTAATGCATTGTAAATCAATGAAAGAAATTTGGGACAAAATTCAAAACATCCATGAATGTGATGACAAGGTCAATAAGGCTAAGTTCCAAACTCATAGAAGATAGTTTGAGAGTCTGAAGATGAAAGATGAAGAAAATGTTGCATCATATCTCCTCCGCGTGGAAAAAAATTCAACACCATCAGAGGACTTGGTGAAACAGTTGCAGATTCAATGATTGTACAAAAGGTACTAAGGTCACTCCCCTAAAGATTTTATGCCAAAATTTTGGCCATTGAGGAAATAAAGGATCTTGATAAATTAAAAATGGATGAATTACATGGGACCCTCACTACATATGAAATGAGGATTGAAAAGGAAAAACCATCAAAGAAAGAAGTAACTTTCAAAGCCTCAAAGAAGATGAAGAACAAAGAACACAAATCAAGCAATTGTTCTAGCTATGAATCAGACACAGAGGAAACAAATTGTGTGAGAAAAATCATAAAGGGATCTAGTAAATACAAAGGTAAGTTTCCCTTTAAATGATTTAACTGCGGAAAAGTAGGAAATTTTGTTGCTAAATGTTCAAATGCGAAAAACGAAATTAGTGATAATGAATAAGACTATAACGTAAAGAGAAAACATAATCCACACAAAAATAGCCACAAATAGGGAAAACATGAAAAGAAGAAGAAATATTGTAAGCATAAAAATAACCTCAACTCAAAAGGGGCCAGTGACTCGTCTGAAGAAAGTAGTGAAAGCGGTTCCGATAGTGATAGAGAAGAAACTCTCTTTATAGAAATTGAAACAAATATTGTCAAAGACAAAGAAATGATGGATTCATAAGAAGAGGAAAATGTTGAAACAGATGGAGAAGTGGATCTTGAATAAGAACTCATGTGTTCCTTAAGTGAAATAAAGAAGATGAGGAAAAATAATTTGAAACAAAAAGAACAACTGCAGAAATATGAAGAAGAGGATCGTGATTCAAAATAAAAAATGTCACAAAGCCTTGAAGAATCAGAAAAGATTATCATAAGCCTAAAATTTCAATTAGAAGAGGAAAGAAGGATAGAAGGAGTGGTGAGAATCCAACTGAAGGAAAAGGAAGAAAATTGCGATAAGCTAGAAGATGAACTTGTTTCATTAAGAAAGGATTTGGAAAATTCAATTGTTCATTTGAATAAAATCTTGAAGTTTGAAAAGAGTGAAAAAATATTAGATTATATCATCAATTGTCAAAGATCATCATTTATTAAGACGAGTATTGGTTATGATAAGAGTTAGATGACCGCCAAAGATGATCCAAAACCTGCAAGGCCATCAAAGAAAGCAAATGAAGAAAAACATAAAAGTTATTTTGATGTACTCAAAAGTTTCATCAGTGATGAAGACAAAAATAAGAAAGAAAATAATGTTCCACACAAAGTTGGAATTTCTCCTAAGGACAAGAAGGACAGATTAAAAAGATCTTTCCCACCGAGGTAGCCTCAAATGAATTGGTACCAAAATTCTTTCTTTGGATATTAATTTTGTGGTAATCATTTTGGTTATAAAGCAAAAGATTGTAGAGAATAATACAAGAAATAATCGTGTATGGAACAAATACATAAATTCTTATGGATTCTCAAACAAAAAATATAATTCATTTGCACCTTTATTTGATTACATTGTTGTATGCTATAAATGAAAAAACTACGGGCACAAAGCACGTTTTTTTAGAAGTGACCATGTGGAAACTCCTAGGAAAAACAAGGATGTGGATACCCTTGTCAAACAAAAGAAATAACACATAGGATTTTGGAAAAGGAAGCATGAAAAAGAGATGCAAAAGGAGGAATCTATGGTTTTGCAAATCACCCTTCATGCTCAAAACATAGGAAACCAATGGTACATTGACAGTGGATGCTCAAGCCACATGACAAGTGACACAAGCAAGTTTCTCACTTTGAAAGAAGTTAACAGAAGCAATGTGACATTTGGAAGCAATATTACTGCATGAATATTTGGAAAAGGTACTCTAAGTATCAATATTGGAAAGACTAAAATAAAATATGTCTTGTATGTTAATGGTATGAAACACAATATTCTTAGTGTTAGTCAAATGTGTGACCAGGGACACAATCTCACATTTAATTCTTAAAGCTGTGAAAAAAGGAAGGAAGGCTCGGGATTATTAGTGGCAAGTGCATATATAACATCAAATAATGTATATATCCTCAATGACATCTAGTGAGAAAAGTGTTATATGTGACAAACAAATGAAAGTTGGGTATGGAATAGAAGAATGGGTCATATCAACTTTAATAATCTAGTAAAAATCAACACTAAACAAGAAGTGAGAGACATGCCAACTATTTTTAACCTTCAAACACTCTTTGCAAGCAATGTCAACATGGAAAAAATACAAGAACAAGCTTTAAATCAAAGGAGTACTCAACAACGAAGCCATTGGAACACGTTCAAAAAAATATTTGTGGGCCTACAAGAACACAAAGTATACAAGGAGAAAATCACTTCATGTTTCTCATTGATTATTATTCTAGAATGACATGGGTTATGTTCCTAAAACAAAAATCTAAATCTTTTGACAAGTTCAAAGCATTCAAATCCTTGGTCGAAAACGAAAAATGATTTGAAAATCAAGTGTTTGATATCAGAGAAAGGAAGTGAGTTTATCTCAAATGAATATGAATCAGTCAACACCGTATTTTACATTCTAAATATAGGGAAAATCAAAGTCAACAACAACAAAACTCCTTATGAATTATGGAAAGGTAAACCAACAATAGTTAAATAATTCAATTTTTTCGGAAGCAAGTGCTACATAAAGAGAGATGATGAGGATTTGGGAAAGTTTGAATCTAGAGTTAATGAAGGTATTGTTAGTACTAGAATTCTCACCTAGACTGCTATAGGTGTGAGCCTAATACCCATCAAAAAAATTGTAGGCTTGTAAAAGGTAAAGTTTTAGTTCAATGTGTAGTGAATGGGTGAGAATCTCAATTTAAAACATCAACACAAAAACTCCACAAAATATACACCAACAAGAAAGGTTTGAATAGTCTCGGACCAATATTTAGAATATAAATGGAAAGATGGAAGACTTAGCAGAAAATGTAAAATACATGCATCAGGTTACATCAGGTAACTCTGAAACACATATAGTAGAAATCTCATCAAGTAGGAAAATCTTAATCAACAAGAGAGTACTTTGATAACCCTTGCACAATTTATCAAACGATAAATCATTCATTGCATAAAGGAACAAGTACTAGGATGAATCCTTCATCAATAGATGGCATCAAAGTAAGATTGAAATACAGAGATGAAAGTAGGAGAATAAACTAATCATTTAACTATTCAAGATTCTTAAGTCTGATACATGCATTCTGGAAAACTCTGTTATAACTTGAAAGTAAAGAAATGAGTCTCACCATAGCCACTCTCTTTTCTCTCTAAGAGTTACATCCATCATCAAATATCCAAATACATCAAAAATATCTCTAGGAGGTCACAAATTTCCCCATGCATTGGATTATTTTCCTTGGAGATATGTGGCAATAGACAGACAAACAAAAATACAACAAACTGCTAGATTTCGGGAAGTTGTTGGAAATATTAAATACAACTATAGCCAACTCATTACATGGAGATTTAATGAATTTGGATGTTAGGTGAAAGTTCCCCTTAATGTATAAATGCCTCCTAGGGAGCCATTTGAACCTCCTCAGATAGGTGGCAACCCTCCTACAACTCAGATTTATCACAATGTTAGAGTTTGCAGCGCATCTACAAGATTCATTGCAAACTTTATTGTAGGTGATGTTTTCAACTTTTCTCCCAAATGGAGAACTGGAT
Source organism: Picea mariana (assembly GCA_032191745.1). NCBI lineage: Eukaryota > Viridiplantae > Streptophyta > Pinopsida > Pinales > Pinaceae > Picea > Picea mariana. The sequence goes on from JASDQU010240979.1 coordinate 39,958, forward strand.
TGGGCTGAGTTTTGTTCAACAAGTCAAAGACATTATTTTTCTCCTGCACAAACAATTTTAGAAAAACCCAGTTCGTAGATTTCAATATATGATAAAAATGTGACTTTGCTTCTTACTAATTTGCTGAAAACTGTTTTAATTTTAGCAGTTTGCAGCGCCTTCAGCAGAATGCGTTTCTAATTTCCTGTATATTTCATTTTTCTTTCTGATCACTACTACTATTGTCAAAACCATGGAGATAATCTTCAAACCTTTGTTGATGTCTTGTATAACCTCTGAACCATGCAAGATGGCTCCCAAAAACAAGTGAGCAAAATCATGAACAACATAAGCCACTCCTTTAATTGTTGCACTTCTTCCTTTGGTGAGTATCCATGACAACTAAATCAAAACCCCCCTATGATAATAGCTACTACTAGAGTAAGTGATGAAAACTGAAAATTTAGAGTTTTGTTGCTTGATTGGCAATAGTTAGGGTTTTGCTAGCAAGAGGATTTGTGCTTAAAGAAACAATGCAGAAATTGAAAGAGATTGAAAATGAGAAATGGAGGTAAAGACAACAACCTAAAACCGAAAGAAACCTCCAGTAGATAAATTTTCGAGCATCTGTGTAAAACAGAGGGTTTGCAGTGAATTGACAATTTGCAGCAACAAATTTTTAGTTTAGGGTTTTCATAAGAAAGATTTGCAATTTCACAGGTAAAGAGAGGAATATGATGTTGAGTGAGGTGATGCTTTTTCAAAACTGAGTGAAAGTTAGGTCATCTTGGGATTTTATCAAATGTGTAAAACAAAGGATTCATAACGCATTTAGTTCACAACAAATCTACTAGTCTGCAACACACTCTTTGCAAAAGGAAATGAAGATATAAAATGATAAACACTCCCTTTGAAAATGACCCTTTAGAGATGCGTGATGGTGTGATGGCACTGCAAAATAGAGTTCATCATTATAGAATTTTTCAAAATGATAATCATAAAAAGATTTGGCACATGCTCTATTTTTGAATTGTTGCGAACTTTATGAGAGTCTCTTGAATCCTCAATATTCCATGTGTTAACATTTGGCTCCACGGGTGATGGGATTCTCCCCGTGAGATGCCAAGAACATTGCAGTTCCAATGCCTTATCTGTCAGTTGAATATGATTCTGATTTCAATAGTTCTTCACCTTTTTGCAAGTTAAATCATCTTACAGAGACCAACTGCAAGTTCCATTCGGAATGGAGTCATTATTAGCTCTCTAATCTATAACACACCCTAACAAACAAATCTACATGCTTGAATGCGAGCTTATTCATCACACACCCTAGTTCTAACCTGTTATCCCCTACCCTAGGGATAAATGAGGAGATCATGTCTTGAGGCCCAGAGGTCCTTGACATGGAGTGCCAAGATTCAGATGACTTGAGCATGGCCCTCATTTTCTTCAGTGGTGCCCATTATTCAGTAGTAACAATATCCATCCCACCAACCTAGTTCTGAAGTAGCAGTAAGTCCTTCTCCATAAGGTAATGATTCTAGGTATCATGGTATGTGTCGCTCCGATTTTCGAAGAAATTGAATATTTTTCATTTAATTCTCCTTCATTTCATAAGGTTTACTTGGAAATTATGATGTTTGACTTGTTCATACCTAGAAAGGTGACATGATTCCCTAGTAATTTTATCACCCTTTAGGATGGAATATTACTGGGTGGGTTCCTAAAAGGTCATCGTCCATTCCCTCCATACTTACCACTTTCCATCTTTATTCCTCTCATCTCCCCCTACCTTTGTTCGGGCATTGGGTTTTCCACACTAGGAAGGGTTTCACCTTGCCTTGTGGGAAGAAGGGGCTAAAGGCCCAGGGGGTAAAAGTAGCTAGAAAGACTTAAAAGCCAAAGAAGGAACCTTTGAGATGCTTCACCTAGGGATTCCCTAGAAAGCAGTAAAAGGATTCTTAATAAGAAAAGGGAGCTTATAAGATAATTAAACTCGAGGTATTAGATGGTAAATGGGAGGTGTTGTTCCTGAGTTTATACTTAAGGATTCAAAGTATAATTTCAAGGCATCCATAAATAAAGGAGGTTTTAGTGTTTGTGTTTTCTACCTCTGTTATGTGAGAAACAATTCCTACAAATGAATTAACAACATAATAGCTCAGAGGTTGTATTTCCTGTCTGAGTTAAAATTAAAAGCATTGGGTGTAACGAGAGAAAAACATAAAGTTGTTAGACAAAGAAAGGCATCTATTACAAAAGAATCTTACTTCTTTACAGGAGAATAAAATAGATGATATAACCTTAAATGAAGAATAAAATGTAGCAATCTAATTAACTCATAGGTCTTGTATTTACTAACAATAAAATAGAGGAAACGTTGTGCGCTATTGAATTAATAAATGAAATGTAACCAGAGTAGATGTTGTACTAAATTGTGATCAAGCATTCATCAAGGAGATATATAAAAGGATACTAGAATGTGGAAAGACAGAAGAACACATAACTCAAATGAACGAAATGTTGAATCTCTTATCTGTATTTGTATTAATCCTCAATGAGGAGAGCTTTCTCAACTACATATGGAAAAAATCCAAACCTTCTTTAGTATTTTGAAAATATATTTATACAAGAGGTTCTCAACCCTAGGCGGTTGGAATTCTCGTTATTCCTAGATAATAATGGTTACAAAATGAAAACCTGAACCGTTTCATTTGGTTCCTATCTATATTTTTCTCATACCGAAAGAAACAGATATGTACATGTTACTTCATTGATTCTTTGAAGTACTCTCTTTTCCTCACTCAATACATTCCACACACCTCCTTAGAAATTGTACTACTAGTCTAGAAGGTTTTGTCACATCTTTTGCCTAAAAAAGATACAACTTCTTTTGTAATTGTGGCAACATCTCTTCTATCCTTTTATCTTCAGAAATCATTGACTGTAGCTGTAAATTTGGTTTACCATCCATCTATATATTTGAGTGATGTCAACTTGCTTTAGCTCTGAAATTTCAACTTGAGCTGCCTCTAAGTTTTCTTTGATGTCAAGTTGATGATTTACAATATTGATTTGTCCTAATATTTCAGAACCATCATCCTTTCTGAGGCCTAGTAATTATTTATTAAGAAAATGAAAAATCTCTTCACAATCCTCTTTTATTTCTTTGGTCGTTCTTTTACTCTCATCTATATTGGCCTCCTATGTCTTTAATATTATATCACCTCTGACCTATTTTGCAACAGTCAATCTAGGAGTTACAGATATTTCTTCTCTAGCCGATGATAGGACCGCTTCTTGAAAAGTGGTTTGGGTTGTAGTAGCCTCTCTTTCTCCGAAACCTATTGGACACACCTACCACACTTAGAGGGGGGGTGAATGAGTGTGGGGCTCTTTTTCCCAAAAATTCCCTCTTGCACAAAAACTCATCAATTAGCATTCAACATTTAATCATTACCCATTGTTGTCATTTATAACCAGTTAGATGTGAGCACATATCAGCAACATATATCAACAATATATCATCAACAAGTCATCACCACAATGATCACAAAGAACACAAGATGTATGTACAATTTTCTTTTTATTACGGACTACAATCCTTGGGGTTTATCAGCAACAACTAAATAGAGTACAACTATACAATAGCACCAGCTCTATATTCAAGACTCATCTTGCATTCTCAGCACCAACTGAGATGAGGCAACAATCCTCAACATATATCAATCTGTACCATAAACAAGAGCATCAACCATGCACCAACCTGTGCCAAACAACCTGTAATCAACCT
>JASDQU010240979.1:44634-77483 GCA_032191745.1 Picea mariana
TTCCAACAATGCATCATATACCAATGGAACCACATCGATCCATCTTCATCATGTATCAATGAAAAATCATTGATCCATCTTCATCTATGCATTCTCATCAAGGACAATACATATTATATTACATAAATCATCAATCAATCAATCCTTTGACATCGATCAATCACTTGACATCAATCAATCAAACCATTGGCATCAATGACAACATGATCCAACAAAACCAATATTGTCCAATGATTGTTTTACTTCCTGAAAATGATTTTGGATGATTTCTACCTTAGAAAAAAGGCTTTGTTGTGCTATTTTCAGTTTCTTTATCACTTCCAATTCTTGAGCTTGAAACAATGCTATATCCACAACCATTTTCTCAGTGGAACTAACCTTGTCTTCTAATTGTTTTACCAACTCATCTTGCTGGATAGTTCGTCTTTCGCTCACTTGCATATTCTTATGCATCTCATCAAGACTGGACTTGAGCAATTAGATTTCTTGTTTATCACTAGCTCTAGCTTGTTCAAGCCCTTTATTGACTTCATCTCTAACATTTTTTTCTGTAGTCCTTATTTGATTTTGCAACTCACTTATCATCTGATTTTTTTGCTTTAGTTTTTATTTTAGATTATCAACTGAGAATAGGTTAGTTGTTGCAAAATCTCCCAAAGAGCCTGCTACGTCTGTAGCAAAGTCTTCCTCTTCCCAATTTTGTCCGTCTAATAGTACTCTGTGATTTTTGACAGTTGGACCTTCTTTCTGGTGTATTTCTTTCTTCACAACAACTTTCCTTTTCTTACTGAAAAAGAAATCAGAAGGAGGTATCTCTTCAATAAGGATAAGTATGAGTATTACCTCTACAATAGGTTTTCCTTTGGTGAATTGTAATGGCGTGACAACCTGAATGGGGCTGCCAATTTCTGTGGATAATTGTTTCCCGGTTCCATTTGTAGTCAATTTATTTGATGAAGACAATGGCCTATCTTCTCCTTTATTTTCTAGTGTCTCTGCTTGATCTTTGGTCTGGTTATCTAATATCTCTATCTCGAGGATATCTTCTTTCTGAGTCGAGACCTCAGATTTCTCTAATTTTTCCATGGCTTCTAATTTGCTAGAGCTTACGGTTTCTAGATTTTGGGTTTCTGTTTGTTGTGTAGCTGGAGACATTAGGTTTTCCCCTTGTAATACTTTCAGAAGACTACTTCTTCGGTGCTTTTGGAAGTTGTAAAAATCCATCATTTTATCAGGTGATAGAGATCAAACTCGGCTCAGAACTTCTGGGTAATATTTCTCCCCTTGGAACATTTCGTCCTGTGGGGACTCTTCATGTTCATACTTTTTAAGATTGCAACTAGCCATATGGTTACCCATGACCTTTTGCAAGTCGTTCTTCTTGAATTCAATTTTAACCAGATTTATTTCTTCTAGGGCCGCAACCTCCACTTTGGAGTGGTCGAAATCCAATAAATAAAATGCACTAATCTGTAAGGGAAAATATGGCCATACCTTTTTATGCACTGCTTTGAGCTCTTTGCCAATCCCGTCGAGTAATATTTGTCGTATGACCTCGCGGCACACCAGTTGGTCTGGTAAAAATTGTGGTAAAGCATATGAGGGAACTGAACAACCGAAAACTCTGATATAAGAGAAGTGTTTCTCAATGTACCCGTATGCCAGTTTATCTAGGTTATCAACAACTGTGTCTGAAATTCTAGGAGGTGGGTGACCAAATATAGTAGTGTGCATCGACACCGCTACCCAATTATAGATTTCATAAAAGAAATCCTTTGCCTTGTCTTCCCATAGTTTTGAATGATAAATATGAATTGGTTCTGCACTATCTGGAGTCCATCTCTAGCCCATCAATGGGAAAGGAATCATGAAATAGATGGTGTCCATAATATAAGCTGACATGAAGAATGAAGCTAATTTTCCTTTGGCTTTCTTTTCCTGGTATTTTGTAATTTCACTAGCCAGATTGTCCGACAATATCTTGGCCCAATCAAAAGAATATCCTTCTGCTACTGTGTGTATAATGGGTACCCATGGTAGAAATAAATGGGTTGTGTTATCTTTTCCATAGAGTCTACACATTTTCATGGATATATACATGAACTGCAGTTCTAGGGATGAGATTGAGTATATACTGTGAGAATCGGCTCTGAACTTTTCAAGGTGTGAACACCAGTCCTTGATCAATTCGGAAATACTCTTTCCATATTGATCACACTCCTTCTTGTTAAAATTCACTGGAAAATTGGCATGATAAACGAAGTTTGGTGTGGAAGACAGTTTATACATCACATGTATGTGTTTCAGCCGAAATGACCCAACAACTACCTTCTAAGAATTGAATATAGTTCTAGTTGGGATATCCACATGATCCAGTGCCCATTTAATCATGATATTGTAGGGTAAAAGACTCGGCCTTGTTGCTACCTTATGCATCTCTGACTGAGCAATAGTATTGTATTCCATAGATAAGTCTTCGTTTTCATTGTCGGTTTAATCATCAAGGCAGTTTACCAGCTCGTACTGTAGGATGTTGAATACATTCATCCAGGTTTAAACTTTGTTTATACTTTTGGGTGAGGTGTCATAGATAACCTCTGAACTCTAGCCTGAACTCTCACTAGTTGCTTTAGCTTATTTTTGTTATGGCATGGTAACATTTCTTAAAAACCTGCTATTTGTCATAGAAAACACACAAGATTGAGTATCTCGTTAAGCAAGCTCTACCAAAATGTGAATGTAATTGAAAATGAAAAAGTCTTTCTTGCCTTAGATGCCTCGAAATTCATATACCTTCACTGAAAATATGTTTAATTCTTTTAATAAAAGATTTGGGCATTAAAGAAGGATCTTATTTGAAATCATTTCCCTAGGCTGGTCATTTAATAACATTAATGGTCAATTTTCGTGATCGGAAAAGAAATTTGAAATCACCCTTATCACAATCATCATAAACTCAACGGTAAAATAAAAGTGTTTTATTTTGTTAATAAATCAAGTTAATACAGTTAATTGATTATATTTAACCTTAATCCATTTTGGGGTTTCGGGTCCCAGGTTAACCTATTTCAATTCAAGCTATGATTCCTAAATTGCGAAATCCCGATTGATTAATTAATATTAATCATGTTTAACGTTTATAAATAATCATGATTAATTGATGATTTCGCGACTTCGCATATCGGGGATTTAAGTTATCGTTTGAGGCAGGATTCTTGAAACAAAAAGTTGCGATAAGGTTAATTATCGCTAATCATTTTAATTGTTTAATTAACTCAATTTAATTCAATATAGTTTCGCGACTTCGCATATTGGGACTTAGGAGTTCTTTGTATGTCTAACTATTAGTATTGTGAAACCCCGAAACCCGATACTTTTAAATATGTCTTTAGTGATTTAGCTTTTTAACGAAAGGGCGGCTCCATAACTTGAAAATATTTTAGACCATTGGATTAATCAGAATACTTTATCGATGGTAGTATCCAAGTGTATATTTTTCCCTATTTAAACAAAATGAAACTTTTTAAGTCTAATGTTTTTAGAAAAATATATATGTTTCAACATAGGCTCCATCTAGGGATCTCATTTCCTTGCAAGCAAGAAGAACAGTAGACCGAGTGTCTTTAATGGGTAAATGGAGTCATTATTGCAGCTCTGTGAAACACATTTTGAAATAAGACACACAGAAGGACTTGGGACTTCATCCATATCTCTGAAAACTTTTAAAACTTAATCATTCATCAATCTTGAATTCATGCTTAAAATACTTCCTTTTCTTAAAACTGATTTTAGAATTGCTTGAGATAATCAAAACAACCTTAACCAATCTATCAGACTTTGTTTGATTTTATTCATAGCAAGGCAAGGTGATTTTAATGTTTTAAACATGGAGTCCCACGTTATCTTAGAATGTAGATCTAGCCTGAGAAAGAATTAGTTGCCAGGGTACATTATAATACATGTATAATAGCCTTATAGATATCATAGGCATTTCTTCACTGCCAGCGAGCATGTTCAGTACCCCAGTGAAGTTATCTAATTCCCATATTGAATTTCCTTTCACCACTTCAATTAATAACTTTGAATTTAAATGTTGAGATGAGGGAAATCATTGAATGAATTTCCTTTCATCATCTACTTTGGACTAGATAGGAGTAATCATTAAGTAATTTTCTTTAACCACCTGTCTTATATTAAAACATGAAGTGGGGGAAATAAATTTATATATAATAAAATATATCATGGATGATATCTATTTATATTTTAGCACTAGAGGTCTGTTAACTCACTTTGATTACTCTGGACTAATCCTCTTCTGAATATCAAAGCACCTTCGCTTACTAGGAATTTTTCATGGGGAATTTTATTTTCCAGGGACTTTCCTTGAGCAACATCAACTAGGAAGAAAAGTTGTTTTTGTTGTTAGCTTTCTTCTTTTAAAAAACCTTCTTTTTTTATTTTTTATTATTTTATTTTATTTTTATCCAAAGGGAAAAATTTAGAATTATCCTGTAATTTTGTAACCCTCTGATTGTAAATAAGGTGACAATATTAGTGCAGATGAAACTTCTGTCATATTCATTAATATCTTCTTGAAAATTTTAACTTGGGTTGCCAAAGCAGAAGTTCATACCTTAGATTTTATTTATATTTTAAACGAAGCAAACTATTAATTTATCACCTTTTTTGAGAGAAATTCAATGCGAGTATTGATTCCTGCTAGAGATTGTCTCTCGGTTATCAACCTGTATCCTACAGTGAGATGAATCATGTCAAGAAATCTTTGTTGATTGGAAACCTACTTGTTGCATATATATATAATTTTTTTTAAATGAAATCAACTAACTTGTTTCTATTTATAGTGAAAATAAAAACATACCAAAAGGATGGAAATTATAACAAAAAGTCAAAACCAAACCAGTATGTATAATGAGAGTTTGGAACTGTATTACTGCATGAAATGCTTGAGGTAATGCCCATTGATAGGGGCGTTAAGAATCTTTCCATCAAGATTTTCTAACAAAAATGCATTCTTTCCTTCAGAGGCTGAAATTTTATATGGTCCACACCGGATATGGTCAAACTTATTGTTCTTCCCTGCATCTTCTTTCTTGGATTCCCATTTTAAAACCAAATCACCAGGGAGAAATTCCCTATCTTTATCTTTCTGGTCAAACAAGGTTTTCATGTTATCCTGATACTTCTGTAGTTTTTCATCTACTTCAACCCTATTTTGTTGAACTTCAATTGTTTGATTTATTCTTCTGGTGATGTCATTTGTCTTTTCTTTTGAGTCTTTCCAAAGTTTCATTATAGGAAATGCAATATTTATGGGTAAAACAACGTCAGTACCATACACCATCTGGAATGGGGACATTCCGATGGATTTTTTGTGCCTATTATGTTAGCCCATAAAGCATATTTCAAATGTACATGCCATGCTTTCTTATTTTCGGTCAACATTTTTTTAATTATGGTTATCAAGTTCTTGTTCGATGACTCGGCTAATCTGTTACCTTGTGGATAGTAGGTCGTAGAATGTCCTAGTACAATTTTGTACTTTTGACAAAAACTTATCATGGCCATGGATTTGAATGCTTGAGCATTATCAATAACTATTTTCCAAGGACAACCAAATCTTGATAGAATGTTCTCTTCTAAGAAACTGATCACCATTGCGTCTGTTGTGTTTCTTGTAGGAATGGCTTCTATCCATTTAGTAAAATAATCAGTAGCATTCAAATTCCACTTGTGTTGAGCACTAGAATGTGGATTTATTTCACCGATGAAATCAAGGCCCCATTGTTGAAATGGGGCTTCATCTTTAACTGGAACCAAAGGCAGTGCATGAATCTTTTGCTTTCATGTGAACAATTGACAGGGTTTACAAGCTTTGACTTTAACGTTCACATCATTGAATAATTTTGGCCAATAATATCCAACTCTTAGAATTTTGTAGGCCATTGCTATCCATGCATGATGTCCTCCACACACTCCTTCATGAAATTCATTTATAACTTTCTCTGTTTCAGATTCTACTAAACAACTCAGTAAGAAACTCAGAGGATATTTCCAATATAGTTGACCATCTACAATGCAATATTTTACTGCATGTAACTTCAATGTTCTAGCTTTATATGGAGTTAGGTCACTGGGGAATTGAAGAGTCAGAAGATATGAAACAATGTCACTATACCAAGCTGAAGAAGAGATTTTTTCTGAAATTTTAGTTGCAAGTATAGTAACATCAAATTCATTTATATCTAAAAATCCCTCATACTCTTGAAAATGATTTATTCTGAGTTCTTTAAAATTTGACTCAGCTAATAGCTTAGCCAAACCATGACCATTTACAAGTTTGGTTGGTTTTACTTCCAGGTCAAACTCCTAAATTTTAGCAAGCCATCGACCCCTCCTTCCATCGTTATCAAGTTGAACCAATATATCTTTAACAGAACTGGTGGGTACATATGAAATTATTTTAGAATGTAGTACGTAGGTCCTGAAAGCCTTTAGGGCCTTCACCATTGAGTAAGCTTACTTTTCCAATATATCATATTTTAGTTCAACATCTTTGAGACTTTTACTAAAAAATGCAATTGGCTACTCAAAACCCTCATCATTCTTTTGTAATTGTACAACTGCAATAGTATGTTCAGAGGAGAATGAAAAAACCAAGAATTCTTTCATATAATCTGGGCTTGTTAGTACTGGTGCTTCACCTATGAACTTCTTAATATGTTTGAATGATTCCTTAGCCTCGCTTGTCCACTTGACCTCGTTGTCTTTCTTGATCATATCTGTAATCAGTTTTACAATTTCAATGAAGTTTTGGATGAATCTTCTTAAAAAAAAAAAAAAATCCTAAAAATGACTGGATCTCCTTTCCATTTCTAGGAATATTAATAGTATCTACATATTTGACCCTCTTTGGATAAATTTTAATTCCATTTTTTGATACTATATGGCCCAAGAGTTTACCTTCCTGCATTGCAAAATGAGATTTCTTGGGATTCAGAGACAAACCAAATTTCCGACATTTCTCAAATGTCTGTTTAAGGTGCAATAGGTGCTCTGCGTCAGATTTAGAAAACAAAGTTAGATCATAAAGATAAATGACAATGAACTTATCTCTTTCACAAACAAAAGCAATTTCCATAGCTCGTTGGAAAGTGGCTCATGCGTTCATTAAACCAAATGGAATTTTATCATACATAAAAGTACCCCATGGGGTAGTGAACGTGGTTTTCTCTTTATCATCCGCATGAACTACAATTTGATTATGGCCTAAAAGTCCATCAATCATAGACATTCTATTTGATCCTACCACCTTTTCCAATACATGATTCATTTTAGGCAATGGATAATTATCTTTGAGTGGTGATCTATTTAAATTTTTGAAGTCAACACACATTCTGATCTCACCATTTTTTTTTCTGACAGGAACTAAATTAGCTACCCATTGAGAGTATCTGAGTGGGACAATGATATTGGCCTCCAAAATCTTCTTTACCTCTTTCTCTATCATAGGCAGTAGAATAGGATTTATCTATCTGAGCTTCTGCCTGAATAGTTTAACACCTTGCGTTAGAGGAATTTTGTGTTCGATGATGGTGGTATCATAAGTTCTTAATTCATCATAAGACCAGGAAAAAACATCTTTGTACTATTTGAGTAGCTTAGCGTATTTTCTTTTTATTTCAAGAGATTAATATTTAGATATTTTAACCAGCCTTAGAGTTTCTTTAGTGCCTATATCACAGTATTCAACTTCTTCAGGCTGAGGCTGTAAAGTAGATTTCAAGGGAATATCGTCATGATTAAATAATCTCTCAAAGGGAATCAAACCTTTAGGGATCTGATTATTTTTCAAAATTAGCATGTGGTGATTAGTGATTTTATCTTGAAACTCCTCAGGATCTTCTCCTTCTTGCATAATATAAACATGGTCATTCTGATTTTCTTGATCAATATGCATTTCGAAAAACTCATCCACCATCTCTAAAAATTGTTTGATTTGTTCATCATCTTCAAAAACTTTCCAGTGTTGCACATTGTTTAGAATTGAGGGTCTATGCCTCATTTCTATATGATATTTCAGTTTGAAATCCGTACGAGGTACAAAAGTTGAGGCTGCTTTGGCCAATGAATCTACCTGTTGATTTTCTATTCTGGGGATGTAGTGAACATTAACTGATGAGAAAAAACTTTCAATTAAATCCCAGGCACAATTTCTATAAGACCTTAACCTTGGGTGTTTAGCTTGATACTGGCAATTTATCTATTTTATAATTAATTCTGCATCGTCGTAGACTTCTGAGTTTTTAATTTTCAACTTCCTAGCAGCCTCTAATCCTAAGACCAAGGCTTCATATTCACATACATTATTAGTGTAATCGATTTCCCACTGTAACCTGTAAGAAAAAGGGATAATAAACTTATATTCAGGTGCCACAAACAATACTCTATCTGTTGCTCCTTCACAAGACAAAGCACCATCGAAATACATTTTCCAAACTTCAGTACTATATACATCTTTATTTGTTTTTTCTATTTTTTATTTTTCTATACAATTTTCTTATACACAATCCTCTAAATCATCATCAATGGATAAAATACAATTTCCTAAATCTTGATCTGCAACATAAACATGATAATTATTTGGATTCAGTGGGTCACTTACTGTATATGCCAACCTTGTCTCTCTATACAAGCAGGTAAACTATCCACCAAAGATCGAGATGGTAGCATATGTCATGTCAAGTTGAAGGGATCCTCCCAGTTTGTGCCCCAAGACCTGGATAACAACATGCCATATTTTGGAGGTATATCAACAACAACCACATCCATCAGAACAAATTTTACAGGAATCTACGCAAGATTAATCACTAAATCTTTAATCATGCTCACACATTTAAATTTTCTCGAATCAAAAGAATATAAATCTCCATATGGTTGAGTTATTTCAAGACCAAGCCTATCCATAATAACTTTGGGAATCACATTATGGGAAGCTCCAGAATCCAACATACAATTATGAAGAAGATGATCATGCACAGTTAGGGTAATGTAAAAAGGAGTGATAGTATCTCTGGCACCTTCAAAATGTGGACCAAAAATTATATTCAGTTTATCATCTTCTAAATTTATAATGTTGTTCTGACTTTCAATATCCAAAAAAATTATCATTTTAGCAATTTGTTTTCTGTATGTAGGGTTTTTTTCCAATTCAACCAGAGGTACAGGGATCTTAATCTTATTAATCTCATTCTCTAGATTGAAATTTCCCGTTGTCTTATCGAATTCCCTGGTTTGGATTTCTATCTCTTTTTTTCTGATTTATTGGTTTGTGTTGCTTTTGTTTCAGTCGGGTTTGTTTTTACAGTTTGGTTTCTGACTACTTTTGTTTTGACATTCTGTGTCTCAGCTAATGGTGAAGTTGTCTCATTATCTTTACTCTTCGACAGAATTTTCTTTGGTTGAGCAGTTGTGATATTTCTATCTCTAGGCCTCAAATTATACTTTTTCTTAAGTTCGACCATTATATTATCGACGATTCCTTGATAAGCATATTCTTCTGTATTATTTATGCTTTCATCATGATTAGACCAATATTATTTGTCAAAAAAGGTTCTTGGCAATCATCACCAAGATTATTCATATCTTCTTTTAACTCAAAGTTTCACAAGTCCTCTCCTCCTATAAAATTTTCATTCTTAAAGGGGGCCTGAATCTTTTGATCTTCATTCTTGATCTATCTTTGTTGGATTTGAGGATTAGGATTTCTTCTGAAATCTTTTCTAGGGAACTGATCATTCTTAGATTGGTAAAATTCCATTTTCGATATTTTATTTGACATTTCTTTAATTATTTTTTCCATGTCGTCCATCTTATCTTCCGAAGATCTCTCAAATCCGGAGGGTCCTGCTTGTTCTCTGTATCGTCTTATTTCTTTATTTCCTTGTTCGAATTTAGCTTTTAACTTCCTTGATTCCATCATATTTGACTCAATTTCTATGACATCGTACTGCATTTTAGTGAGGTCGACAGATCTTCTTTCCCTAAAAAATAGACCAAAATCAGGATCAAAAGCGCCAACAAAAGTTACTTTCACTGTAGTTTGGTAAGTTTTAACCTCAGCTGGAATCTTATTATACAATTTATTAAATCTTTGAGTAAACTCAGTAATTGTTTCTGTATTTTTCTTTCTTAAAGCTCCAAAATCGGTTAGATAATAAAGGTGATATTTTCTTTCTCCCCATTGTCTGATAAAGGGACTTTCTAACTCGTCATATGATCCTATGGAATCTGCTCGCAGTCCTCGGAACCAGGTTCTTACCTGTCCTTCGAAGGTTTGAAATAGAAGTCTCGAATAAACGTCCTCATGCTCAAGGCCAAGGATATCAACGAATTGATCGAAGAAATTTATGTGCTCAGTTGCGATTAAGTCTCCCTCTCCGGTGAACTTTGATAGATTTTTCATATAGTTTTGGAGTAAACAATGGAGGGGAACTGGGAGGACCAAAGGAGAATACCTAGAATCTACTTTAGAAAAAACTCTAGGAGGCAGGGTTGGTCCTTGAGCACCTCCTCCTCCTCCTCCAACACCATGTCCAACACCTCTGGCACCACCTCCTACAACACCTCCAACACCACCTACTCCAGCTACAACCATTGATAATTTAAGAGATGAAACTTTGGGATTATGGGAAGGATTTTCAATAATGTGCAGTGACCTTTCGGCCCCTTCAGGATTAAGCAAAAAAGGTTTATGAGACAAAAAATATGAAAAAGAGGGAAAAGGGAAATGAGGACTAGGTTCTTCGGATTTACAGGATGTATAAATAGGAGAACCAACAGGAGTCAAGTCAAAGTATAAGATGTCTTCTTCAAAACTTTGAGAGGTTGGAAGATTGATTGCGGGAATTGATGAAATATCAATTGAAGTGGGTATTGAGATGGATTTTTTACCTTTATTGGTAAAGGAGACATTTGGAACAGTCTCATATTTAATCTCGGGTTAAACCAACTCGGGTTTTAGGGTTTCATATTCGATTCTAACAGTAAATGTTTCTTCAGAAAAGACTTTGGTAAAATCTTCTTGCAGAGTTAATTGCTCAAAAAAACTCTAGTATCCGACTTGGGCTGATAAACTTTACTTGTTAATGCAGTAGTATTTTTAAGGTGTCCTCTTAGTTTCAAAGGTTTTTCAGGGTCAGATACAGGTGAAATCTGCTTAATGTCTGGATTATTTCTGGTATTTCTCCAACTAAATGACAGTTTATTAGTTGTGGAGTCGCCAAGTGAAAGATAAAAATTATCCTTATAATGTATTCAATCTTTGTTCACTATCAAATAGAGAAATTTACCAATCTCGTTCTCCCAGGGAAAAATAACTTTGTTTCTCCGTCCTCGGAACCGATGCCAAAAATATGTTGTTCCTGAGTTTATACTTAAGGATTCAAAGTATAATGTCAAGGCATCAATAAATAAAGGAGGTTTTAGTGTTTGTGTTTTCTACTTCTGTTATGTGAGAAAAAAATTCCTACAAATGAATTAAAAACATAACAGCTCAAAGGCCGTCTTTTGTGTCTGAGTTAGAATTAAAATCATTGGGTGTAATGAGAGAAAAGCATAAAGTTGTTAGACAAAGCAAGGCATCGATTATAAAAGAATCTTACTTCGCTACAGGAGAATAAAATAGATGATATAACCTTAAATGAAGCATCAAATGTAGCAATCTAATTAACTCATGGGTCTTGTATTTACTAATAGTAAAACAAAGGAAAAGTTGTGCACTATTAAATTACTAAATGAAATGTAACCATAGTAGATGTTGTACTAAATTGCGATCAAGCATTCATCAAGGAGATATATAAAAAGTACTAGAATGTGGAAAGACAGAAGAACACATAACTCAAATGAACAAAATGTGGAATCTCTAATCTGTATTTGTATTAATCCTCAATGAGGAGAGCTTTCTCAACTACATATGGAAAAAATCCAAACCTTCTTTAGTATTTTGAAAATATATTTATACAAGAGGTTCTCAACCCTAGGTGGTTGGAGTTATCATTATTCCTAGATAATAGCAGTTACAAAATGAAAACCTGAATCATTTGGTTCTTCTCTATCTTTTTCTCATACCAGCAGAAACAAATATTTACATGTTACTTCATTAATTCTTTGAAGTACTCTCTTTTCCTCTCTCAAGACATTCCACACACCTACTTAGAAATTGTACTACTAGTCTAGAAGGTTATGTCACATCTTTTTCCTAAAAAATATACAACTTCTTTTGTAATTGTGAAAACCTGTCTTCTATCCTTTTATCTTCAGAAATCATTGACTATAGCTGTAAATTTGGCTTTACCAGCCATCTATGTATTTGAGCGATGTCAACCTGCTTTAGCTGTGAAATTTCAGCTTGAGCTACCTGTAAGTTTTCTTTGATGTCAAGTTTATTCTTTACAATATTGATTTGTCCTAATATTTCAGAACGATCATCCTTTCCGAGGCCTAGTGATTATTTATTAAGAAAATAAAAAATCTCTTCAAAATCCTCTTTTATTTCCTTGGTCATTCTTTTACTATCGGCTATATTGGCCTCCCATGTATTTAATATTATATAACCTCTAACTTGTTTTTCCACAGTTAATCTGGGAGTTACAGATATTTCTTCTCTAGCCGATGACACGACCGCTTCTTGAAAAGTGGTTTGGGCTGCAGTAGCCACTCTTTCTTTGAAACCAATATTTTCCAATGATTGGTTTACTTCTCGGAAATGATTTTGGATGATTTCTACCTTAGAAAAAAGGCTATGTTGTTCTATTTCCAGTTTCTTTAGCACTTCCAATGCTTGAGATTGAAACAATGCTATATCCACAACCATTTTCTCAGTGGAACTGACCTTGTCTTGTAATTTTTTTACCAACTCATCTTGTTGGATAGACCGTCTTTCGCTCACTTGCATATTCTTATGCATCTCATCAAGACTAGACTTGAGCAGTTGGATTTCTTTTTTATCACTAGCTCTAGCTTGTTCAAGCCCTTTATTGACTTCATCTCTGACATTCTTTTCTGTAGTCCTTATTTGATTTTGTAACTAACTTATCATCGGATTTTTTTTCTTCAGTTTTTCTTTCAGATTATCGACTGAGAATAGGTTAGTTGTTGCAAAAGATCCCAAAGAGCCTTCTACCTTTGTAGCAAAGTCTTCTTCTTCCAAAAATTTTTCGTCTAATAGTACTCTGTGGTTTTTGACAGTTGCACCTTCTTTCTGGTGTATTTCTTTCTTCACCACAACTTTCCTTTTCTTACTGAAAAAGAAATCAGAAGGAGGTATCTCTTCAATAGGGATAGGCGTAATATATCCTATGAGTATTACCTCTGCATTAGGGTTTTCTTTGGTGAACTGTAATGTCATGACAACCTGAATGGGGCTGCCAATTTCTGTCGATAATTGTTTTTCTGTTCCATCTGTAGTTGATTTATCTGATGAAGAAGGTGGCGTACCTTCTCCTTTCTTTTCTAGTGTCTCTGCTTGATCTTTGGTCTGGTTATCTAATATTTCTATCTTCGGGATATCTTCTTTATGAGTCAAGACCTCAGATTTCTCTAAGATTTCCAGGGCTTCTTATTTGCTAGAGCTTATAGTTTCTGTATTTTGGGTCTCTGTTTGTTGTGTAGATGGAGACATTGGGTTTTCCCCTTGTAATGATTTTGGAAGACTACTTCTTCGGTTCTTTTGGAATATGTAAAAATCTATCATTTTATCAGGTGATAGAGCTTGAACTTGGCTCAAAAATTCTGGGTAAGATTTCGCCCCTTGAAACATTTCATCCTGCGGGGAATATTCATGTTCATACTTTTTAAGATTGCAACTAGCCATATGGTTACCCATGACCTTCTGTGGGTCATGCTTCTTGAATTCAATGTTAAACAGCTTTATTTATTGTAGGGATACAGCCTCCACTTTGGAGTGGCCAAAATCCAATAAAGAAAATGCACGAATCTGTAAGGGAAAAGATGGCCATACCTTTTTCTGCACTTCTTGGAGCTCTTTGCTAATCCCACCGAGTACTGTTTGTCATGCGACCTCGCGACACATCAATCAGTCTGGTAAAAATTGCGGTAAAGCATATGGAGGACCTGAACAACCGAAAACTCTGATATAAGAGAAGTGTTCCTCGATGTACCAGTTTGCCACTTTATCTAGGTTAGCCACAATTATGTCTGAAATTATAGGAGGTGGGTGACCAAATATAGTAGTGTGCATCGACACTGCTACCCAATTACAAATTTCATAAAAGAAATCCTTCGCCTTGTCTTCCCATAGTTTTGAATGATAAATATGAATTGGTTCTGCACTATCTGGAATCTAGCTGCAACCCATCCATTGGAAAGGTGCCATGAAACAGATGGCATCCATAATATAAGCTGACATGAAGAATGAAGTTGATTTCCCTGTGGCTTTCTTTGCCTAGTATTCTGTAATTTCACTAGCCAGACTGTCCGACAATATCTTGGCCCAATCGAAAGAATATCCTTCCTATACTGTGTGTATAATGGGTACCCATGGTAGAAATAAATGGGTTGTGTTGTCTTTTCCATAGAGTCTACACAACATCATGGCTATATACATGAACTGTAGTTCTAGCGATGATATTGAGTATATGTCGTGAGAATCGGATATGAACTTTTTGGGGCATGAACACCAGTCCTTGATCAAGTTGGAAAGACTCTTTCCATATTGATCACACTCTATCTTATTAAAATTCACTATAAAAATGGCATTATAAATGAAGTTTGGCATTGAATATAGTTTATACATCACCTGTATGTGTTCCGGCCGAAATGACCCAACAACTACCTTATGAGAATTGAATATAGTTCTAGTTGGGATACCCACATGATCCAGTGCCCATTTAATCATGTCATTGTAGGGTAAAAGACCTGGACTTGTTGCTTCCTTATGCATCTCTGACTGAGAAATAGTCTTGTATTTGGTAGATAAGTTTTCCTTTTCGTTGTAGCTTGAATCATCAGGGAAGTTTACCAGCTCGTACTATAGGATTTTGAATACATTCTCCTAGGTTTTAACTGTGTTTATACTTCTGGGTGAGGTGTCGGAGATAACCTCTGAACTATGCCCTAAACTCTCACTAGTTTCTTTAGCTACTTTTCGTGGCGGCATGGTAGCAGTTCTTAAAAACCTGTTATTTGTCACAGAAAATACACAAGACTGAGTATCTCATTAAGCAAGCTCTACCAAAACATGAATGTAATTGAAAATGAAAAATTCTTTCTTGCCTTAGACGCCTCGACCTTCATATAGCTTCACTGACAATACGTTTAATTCTTTTAATAAAAGATTTGTGCATTAAAGAAGGATCTTATTTGAAATCATTTCCTCGGGCTGGTCATTTAATAACATTAATGGTTAATTTTAGTGATTGGAAAAGAAATTTGAAATCACCCATATCGCAATCAACATAAACTCAATGGTAAAATAAAAGTGTTTTATTTTGTTAATAAATTGAGTTTATACGGTTAATTGATTATATTTAACCTTAATCCATTTCGGGGTTTCGAGTCCCGGGTTAACCTATTTCAATTCAAGCTATGATTCCCGAATCGTGAAATCACGATTGATTAATTAATATTAATCATTTTTAACGTTTATAAATAATCGCAATTAATTTATGATTTTGCGACTTTGCATATCGAGGATTTAAGTTATTGTTTGAGGCAGAATTCCCGAAACATAAAGTTGCGATAAGGTTAATTATCATTAACCATTTTAATTGTTTAATTAACTCGATTTAATTCAAGCTAGTTTCGTGACTTCGCATATCGAGACTTAGGAGTTCTTTGTATATCTAACTGTTAGTATTGCGAAACCCCGAAACCCGATACTTTGAAAGTTGTCTTTAGTGATTTATATTTTTAACGATTTATATTTTTAACGAAAGGGCGGCTCCATAAATTGAAAAGATTTTAGACCATTGGATTAATCAGAAGACTTTATCGACGGTAGTATCCAAGTGCGCACTTATCCTTATTTAAACAAAATGAAAATTTTTAAGTCTAATGTTTTTAGAAAAATATATATGTTTCAACAGGAGGTCTCATCATGAACCGACTTATTATGACCATGGTCATGTAGAAGTATGACACTACCATCCATCTGGTCATCAAAACAGGGTAGTGGCTCTTGGTAGCATAGCCAAGAGAAAGGGGGTCTCATCGCGAGCCAACCTTCTCATATCTGTGAAATGCTTGTGGATAACGCTGTCACCTATGGTCACCAAGACAGGACAATGTTCGTCATATTTTCCCTTGAAGCATAAACACTGTCTGTGAAATGCTTGTGGATAATGCTGTCACCTATGGTCACCAAGACAGGACAATGTCTGTCATATTTTCCCTTGAAGCATAAAATAAAAATATCAAAAGAAATGAAGATAAGAATAAAAGGCAATGAATGGGCTAGGAAACAATGACATCCATGACAAGGTGCAAATCGCCCTCTACAAAGGTACCCATAGGTAAGACTTACATTTCCTTGTTATCACTGCACCTATGCCCAAAATCTTAACCCACATCACCTCATACACTTACATGACCTAGATTGGTTCTCACCCGAGAAACACCCCAAAATTAAGGAGGATTATCCCAATAGGAAACCCTGAGACCTTCTCCAAACTTGACTTGTTAAATTCCATAATGTATTTGAACATTTGTCTGGGTAAAGGGGAGTTTGATGCACATGTTTGGGTAATTTGATTATTGGATTTGATTTACATGTTATGATCCCTGTGACTTATGAACCCCTAGAGGGCGTACTTATTGTTGTTACATGACCTTGCCTGATGGATAGGCACACATGGGGGAATGATTAGCTTGGACCTTCATGGGGATGAAATCCCATAGATGGATGTTTTAACCCCATCCAGGGGCAAGAATATGTTAGAGACTTGCACCAAGAAGAAACAAGGAAGTCGCACCGAAGACACCCTGATAGACTTAGACCTAGAGGATCTTGATCTTCCACCTAGACATTGACCTTTGGGAGCCCATGATGTTACCTTCATGACCCTAGACGTCATCCATAGTTAGGGTTTTCACCTTGAGGTCAGTTGTGAGCTGATTGGCACGTGTGGGCATCATCCAAGGCCTTTGGAGGCCAAACGTCCTGCTTTTGGAGCCCAACGTTTCACCTTAGGGGCTCAATGCCACCCTAGAAGGGCATGACATCACCCTTGAAGATGATTTTAGGGGCTAATTACTTTTATTTACGTAAAAACTAAATTTTTGATGTAATTTGGCTAGGTCGGCCTTTTTTATGATCTAAAATTAATTAAAGGTCATTGATATTGTATAAATAGAGAGAAAGTACTCTCATTTTTCATCATCACTCATCACACACTAAGTGTGGTATGAAATTTGCACCCTTTTTTGGAGTTAATGGATGAAATAGAGAGGCACACTTATCTTGGAGGATAAAATTTACAACTTGGATCATTTCTTAGTGAAGTTATTTGGCAATCTAGGGTTTTATTACTTGATTATTCTTGGTGAAGTAAGTAAATATGAAATTATTCATTTCATTTGAATGGTTATGGTATATTTTCTTATTCATGTTAGAGATTATAAAATTTCTTGCTTGACAAACCCTATAAGTAAAGAACTTAACTTACTACTTCTTTGCTCTTCATTTGCTAGAGTTTTCTAAGGTGATTTAACATAGATAAACTTCTAAAGCCCTAAATGTTGGCTCTTTAGAATCCATTGTCTAGTTATTTTAGCCCTCAATACTTTTCATTAAGTCTAAGGAAGGAATATTCTCTAGGGCCTAAAATTGCTTGCTCTCTAGTGAAATTGTCTTTAGGGTTTGGATGTTTACGGCCCTGTAGTGCCAACACCTCCTCCATCCATCTCTTCACCTTAGACAAGTATAATCATTTTGTTATTAATTCCAAGACAAAACTGTCACCTACAGATTCTAGTACCCCTTAAAGGCACTAGTCCACTTGCCTTAGTGAATGATGGATCAAACAAACACTCAAACCTTCTTCCTTAAAGCTTTTTCTAACTTTTAATAACCCTAAGCTAAACTAATTCACTAGTTAACTTGTTGTTGTTGAAAATATTTTCTACAACCATACTAATATATGTTGGCTAATACTTTATCTACTCTGATCTTACCTCACTATCATAAGTTGACCTAGGTTCAGATTTAACGAGCTTCCAACAAAATCCCTCTAAAACTATCGCTCCCCATGGTAAACAAGAAGGTAGTGAAGTACACAGTGTGCACTATGCAGTCTCACCGAAGATAGTTCTATGGGTGGCTGCAACACTCAGATGCTTGCAGCCTAGGAATGAGAGGGGATATGTGATTGTACCTTGTGATATTCATCTATTTAGTCTAACATCTTAATTAATCAATCACTCTTACTCATGCATGTGAAATATTATATCTAAATAGTTCCTTCATTCATTTATCTAGCATTTAATCATTAACAACAAAGGAGATGCATAAAATTCAGTCAAATAACACAATTTATACCATGTTTCAACCCTCCTGGGCTACGTCCACACATATTTTTCCCTCAAGCTCTTTTATTATGTCTCAACAATATATCGTGCCACGTGCATTTATAGTCTTGGATCTTACAATCTCAACGGGCTTCTTGATCCTTGTGAGGCTCACTAGATTGCACCAGGTTCCTTAGCATGTGATATAACCCTCGGGATCAAGTTTCTCGACTCTTCTCTATCTCATCAGCATACAAAATGTTGTAGTTATATCCTTTCTTACTCCTCTCCCTCTGTATCCCCTCTAGACCTCCTAGGTACCACTTATACATATTATTGGCTTATCAACCATTACAATATCTTTCAAAAACTTTAAACCTAATGTAGCTAGGTCTCCCTTGCATGCGTGCCTCACATGATTTACTTTCACATGTTGTTTTTCCTTCCAACTGTCTGTTTTCTACTTCATGCTTTCCTCTCCAAAAATGGCCTTTTCCCCAAAATGGCCCTGCGCCCAATAGGACCCCAACACTGACATGTGGCTCGTCTCGAGCCACCTAGGCTTTACGCGCTCCTTCAACAGCTCCTGCTAGAGTGTGGAACTTGTTTAGAAGTTACCTTCCTTCCTTGTGAGTGCATATAACACTTGCATTGTGATCTCCTCCCGGATCATTTATGTGCACTTTACCTGTGTTTTCACCATGTTCTTCTTTGCCTCCCTTTCTTGTGTAATGATATCCGCGGATAGCTCTTGGAGAGGTTCCATTTGAGCTTTTCGGTCCTTCTTCCATGTCTATGCAACTATTATCTCTTATTGTAGCTTCTTCATCTCTTGCACTCCTTTAAGGTGCTCGATGATCTTCATTGTTTTCTACCTCTGCTTGAGGTTCTGGATGGATGTGCTTATATTTTCCTCTTCATGGTCCTAGTGTTGGACCTATTCATATTCTTCTAGCACTTTCCATAGCTGCGTTGCCCTATCAAACAAGTCCAAAATTGCGCTGAATTGTTGTTCCATTTCATCCATGTTCCCTGCAGCTTCTTTCCTCCTCTGTTGCTTCACCTCCCGGGGAGTCATAGGAATGAGTTTTTCCTGAAGATTTTCTATCTCCTTCTGGTATTGATCAATTGTTTGCACAATATGATCAGTATTTTACGTTGTGGTGGGCTCTTCTATTTGCATTCTATTCAGGATTATGTCATAGATTGCAACCACTCCCTGCTCGATCCTATCTGCGTGATCTTTCTCATCTTTGGTCTCGAGCTTGACCTGATCGAGCACCAATTTCAATGCCTCTTTTCTCTCATTTGTATGTTGCAACTCTACTGCATCTATTTGTGTGTGCGACTGCACCTTTTTCACGACATTGACTTGGATTTTTTACAGTGCCTTGGTTGGTATCCGATCCATTACCAACTATATCTGTGTCATATCTTTCAAGGGTGTCTGGGCTACAATCTCATCCATGTGCATCATGTTGGGTGTAATGTGGAAGGTCAGGCTTGCCTATGATATGGTCTAGATCATATCATGCTCGCTCGATGCAGTCATGGCCTTTTCTTCTAATGCTACAAGGAATCACTATGTTCCCTTGTCTTCCCTCTGTGCGCCTCTGATCTGCTCTAGGAATTGCCTTATGTCGACTAGCTCATCCTGAATTCAACCTCTTTGGTGTTGGGCATCTTCAAACTCCTCTGCTGCATGGTCCTGGACTCTTTCAGCCACAAGGTCAACATCATCCTCAATGATTTTATATTCTGGTGGCTGCTTGTGCACCCTAGCCTTTTTGCGCACACCCCCAGTGTGTATGATTGACCTCTTGGTCTAGCCTGGTTCCTATGGGGTGGCAGTCGATGGGGTTCCTTGTGCTGTCTCAGCCCCTATTTCCGATGCTCTTGGTTCTTGGGTAGTGTCCTTTTTTCCATACTATGTACCTTTATTTACCACACCCACCTTATTTTGTTGCAGGCGTAGCTTTATCCCTGGAAGGTGTCTGAATTTTCACTACATCGGCCTTCGTACCTATAGGAATATCTTGAGTGAAGACTAGAATTCTCCAGTCATATTGCCAATCCCTTATTTCCATCTCTACGTCTTATTCCTTGATGCATTATCTAAGTTGTAGCCACTCCTTCTCGGGATCCCTTCGCACTTGGATCCATACAATGTGCCTTGTTTCTTTAAAATTAGCGATGTCTCGGTATTGCGTGACCACTTCTGGAGTAATTCTCCAACTGTTGGAAATACTTTCTTGGAGCTCATTATAATATCGTGCGGACGTGATTGCATTAGTACTTTTGAATTTGGGGTCCGAAGTGCTCCCCAACAATGTGTACTGTGCTACGTGGCAATGACTGGTCCGCTCAAAAAAATATGTGCATTAGGGCTCCCTCCATCCGATCAATGCGATCAAGACTAGTATCCAGGATTAATGAAACTATGTTCCCAAGTCCTACGTGTCTTTGTAGTCATCAAGGAACAATTTTAATAAGTACAAGGTCCAACTGATTATAGTTCCCTCCGCACACTGTGTTGCAACCGCGACGACCCCGTTAGTGACTTCCTCCTTGCGGCACTTCCTAAGCAGTTTTCAAGCCATGAGTTTAGTGGCCAACCTTGTTATTGTGTTGCTAATGCGCTTGATGATGATTCCATGTGACCCTCTCTCTCTACCATACATATTTTTCATCTCCTTCACCAACACCTTCTCCTTCATTTTGTCATCGAGTTACTACACGAGATTCTCCCCTAGAGATGGAAGACCTGTGATGAAAGAAATTAGCTCCACATTTATGGATACATGCTCTTCCACCCATAAGAAACCACCGTGGGTGACTTCAATCAACTGCTTGATAAATATTTTTACGTCTCAACCCCTTCCAAAATGTGGAATATCTAGCAGATTTAGAATTCCGGTGTTGGCCAATCCGACTACCCATTGTTTCAGTTATAAAATTGGATCAACGAAGGGGCATGTACCTACACTGTCAAGGTAGACCTGTATTTAAAATTCTTGGAACTTGCCCACGTCGTCCACGTCATGGTCCGAGTAGTGCAATCTTTCCATGCATCCTAGAAGATTAGGTTTGTCCTGCACCCCTTCAGGAATGCATGGTAGGACTATGGATGTTGTATCATGTCTGCGCGATGACCTTGCCATGGGATTTTTTCCCTTTCGTTGTGGTGGCTGGCATGAGGTTCCACCCTCCATTGTTTTCTCTTCGGTGTAAGCTTCTGGCTGGCTGGTAACATCTTCCACTAGCCCCTCCTGCTACTGCCTAGGCTCTGCTTTGTGTGACTGTCTTGGCGCAATGACTTCTATATGTGTTGGGGTTGTCCCATTAACCCTCTAGGATCCTTCAATGTTCGCAGGTCACATAATATTACCTGCATCCTCAACCTGCTAGCCCTGTCTAGTTTTCTGCATGTCAACATCCATGCCAACCATTTTTGCTGGTTGGGCTTCCTCTCCCACGAGTGTGGTTCTTGCTGGTATACTTTATCTACTCTGATCTTACCTTACTATCATAAGTTGACCTAGGTTCATATTTAACGAGCTTACAACAAAATTCCTATAAAACTATCGCCCCCCTGGTAAACTAGAAGGTAGTGTATTAAACAAGGTGCACTGTGCAATATCACTCGAGATAGTTTTATGGGTGTTTGCAACACTCAGACACTTGCAACCTGAGAATGAGTTGGGATCTGTGATTGTACCTTGTGATATTCATCTATTTAGTCTAACATCTTAATTAATCAATAAGTCTTACTCATGCATGTGAAATATAAGATCAAATTATTTCCTTCATTCATTTATCTAGAATTTAATCATTAACAACAAAGGAGATGCATAACATTCAGTTATATAACACAATTTCTACTCTGGTTCACCCCCTCCTGGGCTACGTCCACAAACATTTGGACCTCAAGCTCTTTTATTATGTCTCAACAACATATCGTGTTGCGCGCATTTACAATCTTGGATCTTCCAATATCGTCAGGCTTCCCTAGCCCTATGATGCTAACTAGATCACACCAGGATCCTCAACCTACGATCTAACCCTCAAGATCGAGTTGCTCGACTCTTCTCTAACTCATCAGCATACAAAATGTTGCAGTTCCGGCCTTTTTCACTCCTCTCCCTCCATATCCCCTCTAGACCTCCTAGGTACTACTTATACATATTCTTGGCTTATAATCCATTACAATATCTTTCAAAAACCCTAACCCTAATGTAGCTAGGTCTCCCTTTCATGTGTGCCTCACATGCTTTCCTCGCACATGTTTCTTTTCCTTCCAACTGTCTGTTTTCCACTTCGTTATTTCCTCTCCAAAAATGGCATTTTCCCCAAAATGGGCCTGCGCTCAACAATATACACTAATTTTCTACATATATATACATAACTTGCACCTAACTCATTCAAAAATTGCTTTTAATAATTTCCAAACAATCTACTAGGTTTATGCTAAGTTTACACAATGTTTTCTTGCAATTCTGAGCACTAGAACTTGATGTTGTTATAAAATATTGCTACAACCATCTAACTACATCAAATTCTCTGCAAAATCAACATTTAATGCTAGCTAGACATTGCTAAATTTGTTTGTGACAATTGATTATCATTTTTTCTAGTTGAAGCTACCTTTTCTTTTCAAGGAATTCCAAGGCATATTTTCTGCATCTATTACAAAATACTTATTGTTGTTGTAAACTATTACATTTCTACAAATTTATATCAGCTATATTATTTTTCAACGCACTAACATCATTTGGTACTTGAAAGTTGCTATATTTTTCCTTTGTTGTCTTGTTCTGGGAAGGTACACTATATATTCACTTTGCTTCATCTCTTAAAGACCTAGAGAAATTTTTGACTTGAGTGACCAGTGAGAGGGGGGGATTTATTACATCCTTGACTTAGTCTTATCATCCCTTTAGGTCACTGGGGTAACTTTGATATACTCCTAAACATAAATGGGTTTCCTTTTAAGGTGCCAGTGATAGGTCACCCCTTGTTACACCGATCTTAAATCCACTTTCCTTTGGATTTGGGCAAGTATAGATTGTGTGATAAAATTTTGGCACCATTTTCGGGGAACACTGAGTCAATATTCCTCAACAACACTTTTTCGGTAAGCCTTTCAATCCAAAACCTTATTTTTCACAAATCTTACCTAGTGACTCCACTGAGGGTGATCCCCTCATCCCTTCGATAATCTCAAAAAGTATTATTTGGCGACTCCACTGATGTCGACCCGTAGCGGATGTCAATATACACCTTATTATCCTTTAGTTCATTTTTTCCCAATGACACCTCCTAAATGGGTCCCTGAAGAACTCTTCAACCCTATGGACTTGACAAATATCCAAGGAGGATTGCATGATCTCTCTAAATATGTCGATTCTTGGATACCCACATTTTCAGGACAAATTGGGGCCATTGGTAACACACATTGGACTAAATTCTATGAAAGATATGAGTTACATCAATCAAGGAAGGAACATCTTGACACATTTATGAGACTTTTATTGGCCTCACTCGCTGGGGATGCCAGAAAATGGGCACTAAACTCCCAAGAAAAAGTATCAAAAGTCGTGAATATTTAGAACAAGTTTTCTTGAAAAGATAGGGTGTGATTGAAAGTATGGTTACCCTTTATTCCTAATACATCAAAATTTGCAAACAAGATGACGAAGATGTTAAGGAGTTTAATGATAGGTTTAACACCTTGCTTATCCGAATTGAGCCCAAATTTTAGCCAGAGAGATCCATCCTCCAAACATATTTGAATTCTTTCAAAGGAGACTTCTAGTTTACCCTCAAGAACCAATTTCCTACAAGCCTCGAGGAAGCACAAGATGATGCTTTCCAGATTTAAGAAAATATTAAGTTGAGAAATTCCATTCCCCAGGTCAATATTTTTAACAACCAAGATGATATCTTATGGTTCGATGAAGAAAGCATAAAAAAGCAAGAGCATGGTTTCCCAGAAATACTAGAGGAATAAAATGATGTTAAATTGGATACTCTCCCTAGAAAAAACAAAAAATGGAGCATGGGGTTTTTAAACATGGGATATGTCTTCATCTTTTCATAAAAACATGAGCCCCCTGAAGATCTAAGTCTTCTTGAAGATGCCTTTGAAAATTTGGAGGATAAGGAGGGAGACATTGAATGCTTACCTTCACAAATAACTAAGGAAGATGATTTTGAAGAAGAATCCCCTGTTATTTTTCATGTTGGAAGCATTGGGACAAAATATGCTAAACGCACACCTTTTTATGTTACCCTCTAGATCAATGATATCCTTCTCCACAATTGTGTTTTTGACCCATATACTTATATAAACATTATGAATAAAATGGTCATGCACCAACTAGGACTTAGTATATCACAACCAAATACACGAGACTTTTTTACACGAGGTATTATCAAGGACCTAGTGGTTTCCTTCCATGATTTCCCTAATGTCTCTTTAAAGATCGATGTAATGGTGATAGACACTTTAAGTAGTTGGGGAATATTACTCTCCAAATACTCCATAGAAAAACTAGGCGGAAGCTTCCAAGACCAAGGATCTAAGGCTATTATACCCCATCCAGAGGGAGGATTTTTCACCCTTCACAAGGAACCCATCACTGGATGCCTCATTGAAGCTTCCAAAGAACCCAATGATAAACTCCCCTATGTGAAAAATGGGGTAGAAAGTTGGTTCGTTCAAGGAGGGGACTCCAAGGATGAACTTTCCAAAACACCTAAAGGAATATGGAACTTAGAATTTGATGGCGCTCATTCGATTTCTGTCTTAGGGGCATGCATTGTCCTAAGTTCCCCTTCTAAGAAAACTTTCTACTACTCCTATAGACTTGAATATCATTTCACAAAGAAATTTTGTCAAATATGAGGCTTTGATTATAGGTCTTAACCTGGCTATTGATAGGGGTAAAACACATTTAAGGATTATAGGTGATTCAAACCTAATAGTATCACAAGTTTTACTAAACTTTGACACAAATAATGAGAGACTCAAAAAGTACTGAGACTTTGCAAGGTGTTTTGCAAAATACTTTGAAGTAGTATCAATCGAAGCAGTTCCCAGAGAGGAAAATTACGTAGTAGATTCTTTGGCTATCTCAACATCTACCTTGCAACCTTGTGAAGGTCCCCTCCAAAATTTATGCAAAATGGAGGTGTTGTTTAGACCATCGATCCCTGATAACCTACAAAATTGGCAAGTTTTTGAAGATGATAGTCAAATCCTTAGATTCATGGAAAATAGTAGAGAATTCACCAATTCACAAGTAAATTTTCTAGCTAAGTCCATGGACCTTGAGGTGGTGAATTTGCAAAATAACACTCTTCCAAAAGGGTGCATTCCTTTAGAACAACACTTTGATAGACACGATGTTTACAAAGGAGAAAACCCAAAACAAAAAACAAATAAGGTCTTGGAATTCAATATTGGCACCGAGATGGATCCAAGGATAGTAAAGATAGGGGAGGGAACCACTGAAGAAGAGTGAAACAAAATAATTGACCTCATTAGAGAGTTTGAGGATACCTTTGCTTGGACTTATGATGACTTGAGGGATTATAGGAGTGATTCCATACAACATGGTATACCCTTGCAAGAAGGAGCCAAACCTTTCCAACAAAAACTAAGGAATATAATCCTAAGTTGGTGAACCAGATACAAAAGGAACTCAAAAAAATGGTAGATGTCGGTATCATAGCTCCCATTAGATATTCATCATGGATGTCTAATTTGGTAGTTGTACGAAAGAAGAGTGGTGACATTCACTAGTGTGTTGATTTACAAAACCTTAACCAACTATCTTTGAACAAAAATTATCCCCTCCTAAATATGGAACATTTACTACAAAGGGTCACCGGGTCAGGCATGGTGTCCATGCTAGATGGATTTGATAGATACAATCAAGTGTTACTCAAAAGGGAAGATCAACTCAAAACAACATTTACTACACCATGGGGAACATTCATGTACTTAAGAATGTCGTTTGTTCTTATGAATGCGGGTTCAAACTTTCAATGAGAAATGGACTTTGATTTTAGGTATCTTATTCAGAAAATTATAGAAATTTACCAAGATGATCTTACATTTGTGTCGAAGGAAAGAAAAGACCACATCTCACACCTCAAAATTGTTTTTGAAAGGTGTAGGAAATATGGTATTTCCTTGAACCCTAAAAATCTATTTTTGCGATAGATAAGGGAAAATTGTTGGGACACATAGTTTTAGAAGGCAGAATTTATGTAGACCCATAGAGAATCCAATATATAAAAAGTGTACGCCTCCTTGCTAACAAAAACACCCTACAATCATTCTTTGGGAAATTAAATTTCATTCAAAGATTTGTTCCAAATTTTTCCGAAAGAATAAATCCCATGAGTGCCTTACTTAAAAGGACATAGTGTTCAGGTGGAATGACAAAGCTCTTCAATATTTTGAATATATAAAAGACAACATATCCCAAGCCCCGGTTTTAGTTAGCCCTGATTAGTCATGATATTTCATGATATTCTCTTTCGCTTATCAATATACCATTGCAGGTGTCTTGTTGCAAAAGGATGTCGATGACCATGAACACCCTATTGAGTTCATGAGAAAATCCCTTAGGGATTCAGAATTAAATTATTCAATTATTGAAAAGCAAGCCTATGCCCTGGTGAATTCACTCAAGCATTTTAGAAACTACGTGGGCTATAACAATATTAAGGCTTATGTCCCTTACCCGATAGTAAAGGATGTCTTGTCACAACAAGATTGTGCGGGTACTAGGGGCAAGTGGGTTTCCAAGATCCAAGAATATGACCTAGAGATAAAACCCACCAAGATTGTAAAGTGACAAGGGTTAGCTCAAATGTTGACTGAAAGAAATGAAGAAGATATACAAATGGGAGAAAATGAACAAGTGAATGTGGTGGTGAGTGAACTAGAACACGATGAATGATATTCTGACATAATATATTACCTTGAGAACTTATCATGCCTGGACCATCTAGTGGAATATAAAATAAGAGCTATGAGACTCAAAGCTATGAAATACTACTTAACTGAGGATGGTCTTGGTTGGAAATACCCGGACAAAGTTCTCTTTATATGTGTGAACAAATATGAGGCTAAAAAATTACTAAAGGAGTTACACTCTGGGTATTGTGGGGGACACTTCGTTGCTCGTACTACTGCTCACAAGATTTTGAGAGCTAGATATTATTGGCCAACATTGTTTGTCGATATTCATCGGTATGTCCTCTCATTCCATCCTTGTCAATACTTTGTGGGTAAATAGAAAATCCTTGCACAACCTTTAAAACCCGTGGTAGTATAAGCCTCTTTTTAATAGTGGGGTTTGGACTTTATTGGTTAGTTTAAGGATAATTCAAGTAATGGTCGTTTACCGATGGATTTTGAATACCACAGATTACTTTACCAGGTGGGTAAAATCTATTCCCACAAAGAAGGCTATTGAGGAGGTGTTCATGAACGTTTTGGAAGAAATAATCATAACAAGATTTGCCAATGCCAAAGATTTTATCTCCCTTGCCTTAGCATAATTGTTTTTTAAGTGTGGTATCACTTTATCTCATTCATCAAACTACTACCCCAGGGGAATGGTTTGGAAGAATAAAGAAATAAGAACCTCATGAATATCATCAAAAAGGTTCTGGGAGAGAATAAGAAATCCTGGGATAGTAATATCAAGTATTCCCTATGGGCAGATCATATTCCCTATGGGAATATCAAATAACAACAAAGACCTCAACAGGGAAAAACCCCTTCGAACTAGTATATGGGTTGGAGGCTAAACTACCTGTGAATATCCAAATCCATATCCTTCGTTTTTCCCAACAATACACCATAGAAGAGGAAGAAATCTAGGGACAAATTGATCAGTTGGTGGAGTTGGACAAATCCAGGAGGGTTTCCTTAAGTCAGATGGTGAAAAGTCAAGAGAAAGTTAAGAACACCTTTGATCATAAAAAAAAAGAAAGGGATTTCAAATAAGGGGACCTAGTGTTGTTATGGGATAAAAGGAGAGAGAAACATGGTATGCACAAGAAGTTGTATGAATAATAGATAGGTACTTACAAAATTATGATTCAAGTAGGAACAAACTCTTTTAATTTAAGAATGCCTGAAGGAGAGACTTTGAAACTACCTATGAATTCTATACACATCAAGCATTACTTCCTGCCAGCAACATGAAAAGTAGGTACAGATAAGTTATATTATGTATACATTTGCATCCATTGTATATACCACCTACATATCATGTTAGTATAGTTGTAGTTTCATATTCACATTTCATTTCTCCATTATGTGTATATGCATGCTTATTTTTTTTATATCATATATGAACACGGGTGATATCACCACCCTAAGGATTACTAATGAATTTTTTTGTATCTCGCAAGCACATATCATACCAGATATGTTGAGGTTCTCATGCTCTCTACGATGAGCACATGTGTCCAAGTTGGAGTCAGATCTTATCCCCTGCCCTAGGGATAACCGAGGAGATCATGTCTCGAGGCCCACATGTCCTAGACATGGAGTGTCAAGAGCCAGATGACTTGAGCATGGCCCCAGAGGGATCCCCTTTTCTTCAATGGTGCCCATTATTCATCAACAAAAATATCCATCCCACCATCCTAGTCTTGAAGTAGCAGTAAGTTCTACTCCATAAGGTAATGAGTCTGGTTATCATGGTATGTGTCACTCTGATTTTCGAAGCACTTGAATATGTTGCATTTAATTCTCCTTCATTTTATAACGTTTTCTAGGAAATTATTCTATTTGACTTGTTCATACCTGGAAAGGTGACATGATGCCTTAGTAAGTTGATCTCCCTTTAGGATGGGTTTCTACTAGGTGGGTTCCTGAAAGGTCATCGTTCATTCCCTCCATACTTACCACTTTCCATGTTTATTCCTCTCATGTTCCCCTACCTTTGTTCGGGCACTAGGTTTGCCACACTAGGAAGGGTTGTACCTTTCCTTGTGGGAAGAAGGGGCTAGAGGCCCAGGGGGTAAAAGTAGCTGGAAAGAGTTAAAATCAAAAGAAGGAATCTTTGAGATGCTTCACCCAGGGATTCTTGAGAAATCAATAAAAGTATTCTCGGTAAGAAAATGGAACCTATAAGATAATAAAACTCAAGGTATTAGTTTTTGGATGGGAGGTCTCATCATGAGATGGCCTATTATGACCATGGGAATGTAGCGGTATGACACTACCATCCATCTGGTCACCAAACTAGGGTAGTGTCTCTTGGTGGTGTAGCCAAGGGAAAGGGGATCTCATCACGATCTAGCCTTCTCATATTCGTGAAATTATTGTGGATAACGTTGTCACCTCTCGTCACCAAGCCAGGACAGTGTCCCTCATATTTTCCCTTGAATCATAAAACAAAAAGATCAAAAGAAATGAAGCTAAGAATAAAAGTAAATGAATGGGATAGGAAATAATGACATCCATGAAAAGGTGCAACTCACCCTCTACAAAGGCACCCACATGTAAGACTTACATTTCCTTGTTATCACTGCACCCATGCCCAAACACTTACCCCACATCACCTCATACACTTACATGACCTAGATTGGTTCTCACCTAGGAAACACCCCAAACTTAAGGAGGATTATCCCAATAGGACACCTTGATACCTTCTCCAAAATTGACTTGTTAAATTGCATAATGTATTTGAGAATTTGTCTGGGTAAAGGGGGGTTTGATGCACATGTTTGGGTAATTTGATTATTGGATGCGATTTACATGTTATGATCCCCACGACTTATGAACCCCTAGAGGGCATCCGTTTTGTTGTTGTAGGACCTTTCCTGGTGGACAGGTACACATGGGGGAATGATTAGCTCAGACCTTTATGGGGCTGAAATCCCATAGATGGATGTTGTAACCCCAGCCATGGGCAAGAGGATGTCAGAGACTTGCACCAGGAAGAAAGAAGTATGTTACACCAAAGACACCCTGGCAGACCTAGAACCAAGGGGATGTTGCTCTTCCACCTAGACGTTGACCTTTGGGAGCCCATGACGTCACCTTTGTGACCCTAGATGTCATCCAGAGTTAGGGTTTTCACCTTGAGGTCATTTGTGAGCTGATTGGCACGTGTGGGCATCATCCAGGGCCTTTGGAGGCTAAACATCCTGCTTCTAGAGGCCAACATTTCACCTTAGGAGCTCAACGTCACCCTAGAAGGGCATGAGGTCACCCTTGAAGATGATTTTAGGGGTTCATTACTTTTATTTATGTAAAAAATAGATTTGTTTTATGTAAATTGGCCAGGTCATCCTTTTTTATGACCTAAAATTAATCAAAGGTCATCGATGTTTTATAAATAGAGATAAAGTACTCTCATTTTTCATCATCACTCATCACACACTAAGTGTGGTTTGAAATTTGCACCCTTTTTGGGAGTTATTAGATGAAATAGGGAGGCGCACTTGTCTTGGAGGCTAAAATTTGCAACTTGAATAATTTCTTGGTCAAGTTACTTAGAAATCTAGGGTTTTATTACTTGATTATTCTTGGTGAAGTGAGTAAATATGCAATTCTTCATTTCATTAGAATGGTTATGGTATATTTTCTTATTCATGTTATAGATTATGAAATTTCTTGCTTGAAAAAATCTAGTAGTAAAGAACTAAAGTTACTACTTCTTTGTTCTTCATTTGCTAGACTTTGCTAAGGTGATTTAACTTAGATAAACTTCTAAATCCCTAAATGCTAGATCCTTAGAATCAATTGTCTAGTTATTGTTTCCCTCAATACTTTTCATTAAGTCTAAGGAAGGAAGATTCGCTAGGGCCTAAAATTGCTTACTCTCTAGTGAATTTGTCTTTTGGGTTTGGATGTTTGAGGCCTTGATGTGCCAACACCTCCTCCATCCATCTCTTCACCTTAGAAAAGTATAATCATTTTTTTATTACTTCCAAGAGAAAACCATCACCTATAGACTCCATTACCTCTTAAAGGCACTAGTCCACTTGCTTTAGTGAATGATTGATAAAAAAAACACTCAAACCTTCTAACTTAAAGATTTTGCTAACTTTTACTAACCCTAAGCTAAAATAATTCACTAGTTAACTTCTTGTTGTTGAAAATCTTTGCTACAAACATACTAATATACATTAATTTATTGCATACATCTACATAACTTGCACCTAACTCATTCATAAATTGCTTGTAAGAATTGCCAAACAATCTACTAGATTTATGTTAAGTTTACACAGTGTTTTCTTGCAATTTTGAGCACTAGAACTTGTCGTTGTTACACTATATATTCACTTTTCTTCATCTCTTAAATACCTAAATAAATTTTTGAATTGAGTGACTAGTGAGAGGGGGGATTTCTTGCATCCTTGCCTTAGTCTTATCATCCCTTTAGGTCACTGGGGATGTCTCCCTTGGGGTAACTTTGATATACTCCTAAACAAAAAGGGGTTTCCTATTAAGGTGACAATGATAGGTCACCCCTTGTTACGCCAATATTTCATCCACTTGTCTTGGGATTTGGGAAAGTATATATTTTGTGAAAAGATAACCAAACAAGTCGAGTTGATTATGTGAAAGAGAATTTCCAATGCAGGCATGTAATCATTTTTCTGATAGAATGATCTTCTTGTTTGCAACAAAATGAACATATGCAAAAATAATAAAGGCTTAGAAATGGAATCAACAATTCATACTCATTGCTTCAATATGCTTGTATGTTGAATGATACAACATTGAAAACCTTTGGAAAGGCCATCTCCATGTAACTAGCCACTGGTTCATGAAAATCATGACAGAACTCCTACTGATGTAGAATCTTGAACTGATCATCTATTATTTATGTTTTATTTACAATAATAACATCCAATTGATCTCCTTGAAGAAACTCACAATCAACACTTATTTCATTATGATCCAGGACAATAAAATTCCCTTTAATTTGTCCATAATATTTTTGAGGAGAAATATCTTTAACATCATTCAAAGCAAGGGCATCAGGCTAAGAAAATAACAGACTATCTTCATAAATTTCAGTAGCAGGAACAATATTCTCAATAAAACTTTCATTCTGTTGGATTGTTTTAGTGTCTTCAATAGAATCAAATGCAATATTATCATTCAAAGGCTTGTACAACTCTATATGTGTTGATGCAAAAGATTGTTCCTCTAAATCATCCTTATAACCATAAAAACCAAGAAGGTATCCATAGACATTTTGAACAACAAATCCATGACTATAATAAAATTTCGACGTAATATCAAAGGTATATGT
>JASDQU010240979.1:84925-109448 GCA_032191745.1 Picea mariana
ATTTTCATCAATAGATTAAGCCTCAAACATTGGTGACATGGGTCTTTTTGTCCTTTTTATCTCTATGTCCTTATGCTCATGATTTTAATTTTTATTGCATCTATTAGTTTGATTCTTAATCATAGTTTTGTTTTTCTTTCTCTAACTCTTTTCTCTACAGCTGTCCTGCTCAGCAGACCCAACTAAGCTTGCGAGCACCTCTTATTTTCTCACAAAGGTGACGAAAGAGGCGCAACACCTTGTTTGGTATCCGATCCATTACCAACTGTATTTGTGCCATATCTTTCAAGGGTGTCTGGGCTACAATCTCATCCATGTGCATCATGTTGGGTGTAATGTGGAAGGTCGGGCTTGCATGCACTATGGTCTAGATCATATCATGCTCGCTTGATGCATTCATGTATTTTTCTTCTAATGCTACAGGGAATCACTCTGTTCTCTTGTATTCCCTCTGCGCGCCTCTGATTTGGTCTACGAACTGCCTTAGGTCGACTAGCTCATCCTGAATTCAGCCTCTTTGGTGTTGGACATCTTCAAACTCCTCAGTTGCACGGTCCTGGACTCTTTCGGCCACAAGGTCAACGTTATTCTCAATGATTTTATATTTTAGTGGCTGCTTGTACGCCTTAGCCTTTTTTCGCACACCCCCAGTGTGTATGATTGACCTCTTGGTCTAGCCTGGTTCCTGTGGGGTGGCAGTCGATGGGGTTCCTTGTGCTGTCTCAACCCCTATTTCCAATGCTCTTGGTGCTTGGGTAGTGTCCTTTTCTCCATCGTGTGTAACTTTATTTACCACACCCACCTTATTTTGTTGCAGGCATAGCTTTATCCCTGGAAGGTGTCTGAATTTTCCCTTTGTCGGCCTTCGTACGTATAGGAATCTCTTGAGTGAGGACTGGAATTCTCCAGTCATATTGCCAATCCCTTATTTCCATATCTACGTCTTATTCCTTGATGCATTATCTAAGTTTTAGCCACTCCTTCTCGGGATCCCTTCACACTTGGATCCATACAATGTGCCTTGTTGCTTTAAAATTAGCGATGTCTCGGTATTACGCGACCACTTCTGGAGTAATTCTCCAATTGTTGGAAATACTTTCTTAGAGCTCGTTATAATATCGTGTGGATGTGATTGCATTAGTACTTTTGAATTTGGGGTCCGAAGTGCTCCCCAACAATGTGTATCGTGCTACATGGCAATGACTGGTCCGCTCAGAAAAATATGTGCATTAGGGCTCCCTCCATCCGATCAATGCGATCAAGACTAGTATCCAGGATTAATGAAACTATGTTCCCAAGTCCTACATGTCTTTGTAGTCATCAAGGAAAAATTTTAATAAGTACAGGGTCCAACTGAGTATAGTGCCCTCCGCACACTGTGCAGCAACCGCAACGACCCCATCAGGGACTTCCTCCTTGCGACACTTCCTGAGCAGTTTTCAAGCCATGAGTTTGGTGGCCAACCTTGTTGTTGTGTTGCTAATGTGCTTGATGATGATTCCACATGACCCTCTCTCTCTACCATACATATTTTTCATCTCCTTCACCAACACCTTCTCCTTCATTTTGTCATCGAGGTACTACACGAGATTCTCCCCTAGAGATGGAAGA
Source organism: Picea mariana (assembly GCA_032191745.1). Classification (NCBI taxonomy): domain Eukaryota; kingdom Viridiplantae; phylum Streptophyta; class Pinopsida; order Pinales; family Pinaceae; genus Picea; species Picea mariana. Next base: position 86,537 of record JASDQU010240979.1, read on the forward strand.
CCTATGATGAAAGAAATTAGCTCCACATTTATGGATACAGGCTCTTCCACCCATAAGAAACCACTGTGGGTGACTTCAGTCAACTGCTTGACAATTTTTTTTACATCTCAACCCCTTCCAAAATGTGGAATATCTAGTAGATTTAGAATTTCGGTGTTGGCCAATCTGGCTACCCATTGTTTCAGTTATAAAATTGGATCAACGAAGGGGCCTGTACCTATGCTGTCAAGGTAGACCTGTATTTAAAATTCTTGGAACTTGCCCACGTCGTTCACATCATGGTCCGAGTAGTGCAATCTTTCCACGCATCCTAGAAGATTAGGTTTGTCTTGCACCCCTTCAGGAATGCATAGTAGGACTATGGATGTTGTATCATGTCTACGCGATGACCTTGCCATGGGATTTTTTCCCTTTCATTGTGGTGGCTGGCATGAGGTTCCACCCTCCATTGTTTTCTCTTCGGTGTAAGATTCTGGCTGGCTGGTAACATCTTCCACTAGCCCCTCCTGCTACTGCGCATGCTCTGCTTTGTGTGACTGTCTTGGAGCAATGACTTCTATATGTGTTGGGGATGTCCCATTAACCCTCTAGGCTCCTTCAATGTTCACAGGTTACATAATATTAACTACGTCCTCAACCTGCTAGCCCTGTCCAGTTTCCTGCATGTCAACATCCATGCCAACCATTTTTGTTGTTTGGGCTTCCTCTTCCATGAGTGTGGTTCTTGCTGGTATACTTTATCTACTCTGATCTTACCTTACTATCATAAGTTGACCTAGGTTCATATTTAACGAGCTTCCAACAAAATCCCTATAAAATTATCGCCCCCCCTGGTAAACCAAAAGGCAGTGTAGTAAACAAGGTGCACTACGCAATATCACTCGAGATAGTTCTATGGGTGGTTGCAACACTCAGACGCTTGCAACCTAGGAATGAGTTGGGATCTGTGATTGTACCTTGTGATATTCATCTATTTAGTCTAACATCTTAATTTATCAATAAGTCTTACTCATGCATGTGAAATATCAGATCAAATTATTTCCTTCATTCATTTATCTATAATTTAATCATTAACAACAAAGGAGATGCATAACATTCAGTTACATAACACAATTTCTACTCTGGTTCACCCCCTCCTGGGCTACGTCCACAAAGATTTGGACCTCAAGCTCTTTTATTATGTCTCAACAACATATCCTGTTGCGTGCATTTACAATATTGGATCTTACAATATCGTCAGGATTCCCTAGCCCTATGATGCTAACTAGATCACACCAGGATCCTCAGCCTACGATCTAACCCTCAAGATCGAGTTGCTCGACTCTTCTCTAGCTCATCAACATACAAAATGTTGCAGTTCCAGCCTTTTTCACTCCTCTCCCTCCATATCCCCTCTAGACCTCCTAGGTACTAATTATACATATTCTTGGCTTATCATCCATTACAATATCTTGCAAAAACCCTAACCCTAATGTAGCTAGGTCTCCCTTGCATGTGTGCCTCACATGCTTTCCTCGCACATGTTTCTTTTCCTTCCAACTGTCTATTTTCCACTTCGTTCTTTCCTCTCCAAAAATGGCATTTTCCCCAAAATGGGCCTGCGCTCAACAATATACACTAATTTTCTACAAATATATACACAACTTGCACCTAACTCATTCAAAAATTTCTTGTAAGAATTTCCAAACAATCTACTAGGTTTATGCTAAGTTTGCACAATGTTTTCTTGCAATTCTGAGCACCAGAACTTGATGTTGTTAGAAAATATTGCTACAACCATCTAACTACATCAAATTCTCTGCAAAGCCAACATTTAATGCTAGCTAGACATTGCTAAATTTGTTTGTGACAATTGATTATCATTTTGCCTAGTTGAAGCTACCTTTTCATTGTCTTTTCAAGGAATTCCAAGGCATATTTTTTGCATCTATTACAAAATACTTATTGTTGTTGTAAACTATTACATTTCTACAAATTTATATCAGCTATATTATTTTTCAACGCACTAACATCATTTGGTACTTGAAAGTTGCTATATTTTTCCTTTGTTGTCTTGTTCTGGGAAGGTACACTATATATTCACTTTGCTTCATCTCTTAAATACCTAGAGAACTTTTTGACTTGAGTGACCAGTGAGAGGGGGGGATTTATTACATCCTTTCCTTAGTCTTATTATCTCCTTAGGTCACTGGGGTAGCTTTGATATACTCCTAAACATAAATGGGTTTCCTATTAAGGTGACAGTGATAGGTCACCCCTTGTTACACCGATCTTACATCCACTTTCCTTTGGCTTTGGGCAAGTATAGATTGTGTGATAAAATTTTGGCACCATTTCGGGGAACACTGAGTCAATATTCCTCAACGACACTTTTTTGGTAATCCTTTCAATCCAAAACCTTATTTTTCACAAATATTACCTGGTGACTCCACTGAGGGTGATCCCCTCATCCCTTCGATAATCTCAAAAAATATTATTTGGCGACTCACTGATGTCGACCCGTAGCAGATGTCGGTATACACCTTATTATCCTTTAGTTCATTTTTTCCCTATGACACCTCCTAAATGGGTCCCTAAAGAACTCTTCAACCCTATCGACTTGACAAATATCCAAGGAGGATTGCATGATCTCTCGAAAGATGTTGATTCTTAGATACCCACATTTTCAAGACAAATTGGGGCCATTGGTAACACACATTGGACTAAATTCTATGAAAGCTATGAGTTACATCAATCAAGGAAGGAACATCCTGACACATTTATGAGACTTTTATTGGCCTCACTCACTGGGGATGCCAAAAAATGGAGCACTAAACTCCCAAGCAAAAGTATCAAAACTCGTGAATATTTAGAACAAGTTTTCTTGAAAAGATAGGGTGTGATTGAAAGTATGGTTACCCTTTATTCCCAATACATCAAAATTTGCAAACAAGATGACGAAGATGTTAAGGAGTTTAATGATAGGTTTAACACCTTGCTTATCCAAATTGAGCCCAAATTTCAGCTAGAGAGATCCATCCTCCAAACATATTTGAATTCTTTCAAAGGAGACTTCTAGTTTACCCTCAAGAACCGATTTCCTACAAGCCTCGAGGAAGCACAAGATGATGCTTTCCAGATTTAAGAAAATATTAAATTGAGAAATTCCATTCCCCAGGTCAATATTTTTAACAACCAAAATGATATCTTATGGTTCGATGAAGAAAGCATAAAAAAACAAGAGCATGGTTTCCCAGAAATACTAGAGGAATAAAATTATGTTAAATTGGATACTCTCCCTAGAAAAAACAAAAAATGGAGCACGAGGTTTTTAAACATGGGAGATGTCTTCATCTTTTCATAACAACATGAGCCCCCTGAAGATCTAAGTATTCTTGAAGACGCCTTTGAAAATTTGGAGGATAAGGAGGGAGACATTGAATGCTTACCTTCACAAATAACTAAGGAAGATGATTTTGAAGAAGAATCCCCTGTTATTTTTCACATTGGAAGCATTGGGACAAAATATGCTAAATGCACACCTTTTTATGTTACCCTCCAGATCAATGATATCCTTCTCCACAATTATGTTTTTGACCCATATACTTATAGAAACATTATGAATAAAATGGTCATGCACAAACTAGGACTTAGTATATCACAACCAAATACACGAGACTTTTTTACACGAGATATTATCAAGGACTTGGTGGTTTCCTTCCATGATTTCCCTAATGTCTCTTTAAAGATCGATGTAATGGTGATAGACACTTTAAGTAGTTGGGGAATATTGCTCTCCAAATACTCCATAGAAAAACTAGGCGGAAGCTTCCAAGACCAAGGATCTAAGGCTATTATACCCCATCCAGAGGGAGGATTTTTCACCCTTCACAAGGAACCCATCACTGGATGCCTCATTGAAGCTTCCAAAGAACCCAATGATCAACTCCCCTGTGTGAAAAATGGGGTAGAAAGTTGGTTCGTTCAAGGAGGGGACTCCAAGGATGAACTTTCCAAAACACCTAAAGGAATATGGAACTTAGAATTTGATGGTGCTCATTCGATTTCTGGCTTAGGGGCATGCATTGTCCTAAGTTCCCCTTCTAAGAAAAATTTCTACTACTCCTATAGACTTGAATATCATTTCACAAAGAAACATCGTCGAATATGAGGCTTTGATTATAGGTCTTAACCTGGATATTGATAGGGGTAAAACACACTTAAGGATTATAGGTGATTCAGACCTAATAGTATCACAAGTTTTACTAAACTTTGACACAAAGAATGAGAGACTCAAAAAGTACAGAGACTTTGCAAGGTATTTTGCAAAATACTTTGAAGTAGTATCAATCAAAGTAGTTCTTGGAGAGGAAAATTACGTAGTAGATGCTTTGGCTATCTCAACATCTACCTTGCAACCTTGTGAAGGTCCCCTCCAAAATTTATGCAAAATGGAGGTGTTGTTTAGACCATCGATCCCTGATAACCTACAACAATGGCAAGTTTTTGAAGATGATAGTCAAATCCTTAGATTCATGGAAAATAGTAGAGAATTCACCAATTCACAAGTAAATTTTCTAGCTAAGTCCATGGACCTTGAGGTGGTGAATGTGAAAAATAACACTCTACCAAAAGGGTGCATTCCTTTAGAACAACACTTTGATAGACACGATGTTTACAAAGGAGAAAACCCCAAAACAAAAAAAAATAAGGTCTTGGAATTCAATATTGGCACTGAGATGGATCCAAGGATAGTAAAGATAGGGGAGGGAACCATTGAAGAAGAGAGAAACAAAATAATTGACCTCATTAGAGAGTTTAAGGATACCTTTGCTTGGACTTATGATGACTTGAGGGATTATAGGAGTGATTCCATACAACATGCTATACCCTTGACAGAAGGAGCCAAACCTTTCCAACAAAAACTAAGGCATATAATCCTAAGTTGGTGAACCAGATACAAAAGGAACTCAAAAAAATGGTAGATGTTGGTATCATAGCTCCCATTAGATCTTTATCATGGATGTCTAATTTGGTAGTTGTACGAAAGAAGAGTGGTGACATTCACTAGTGTGTTGATTTACAAAACCTTAACCAACTATCTTTGAACGACAATTACCCCCTCCTAAATATGGAACATTTATTGCAAAGGGTCACCGGGTCAGGCATGGTGTCCATGCTAGATGGATTTTCTAGATACAATCAAGTGTTACTCAAAAGGGAAGATCAACTCAAAACAACATTTACTACACCATGGGGAACATTCATGTACTTAAGAATGTCGTTTGTTCTTATGAATGCGGGTTCAAACTTTCAAAGAGAAATGGAATTTGATTTTAGGTATCTTATCCAGAAAATTATAGAAATTTACCAAGATGATCTCACATTTGTGTCGAAGGAAAGAAAAGACCACATCTCACACCTCAAAATTGTTTTTGAAAGGTGTAGGAAATATGGTATTTCCTTGAACCCTAAAAATCTATTTTCGGGATAGATAAGGGAAAATTGTTGGGACACATAGTTTTAGAAGGTAGAATTTATGTAGACCCATAGATAATCCAATATATCAAAAGTGTACGCCTCCTTGATAACAAAAACACCCTACAATCATTCTTTGGGAAATTAAATTTCATTCAAAGATTTGTTCCAAATTTTTCCGAAAGAATAAATCCCATGAGTGCCTTAATTGAAAAGGACATAGCGTTCAGGTGGAATGACAAAGCTCTTCAATATTTTGAATATATAAAATACAACATATCCCAAGCCCCGATTTTAGTTAGCCCTGATTAGTCACGATATTTCATGATATTCTCTTTCGCTTCTGAAGATACCATTGCAGGTGTCTTGTTGCAAAAGGATGTCGATGACCATGAACACCCTATTGAGTTCATGAGAAAATCATTTAGGGATTCAGAATTAAATTATTCAATTATTGAAAAGCAAGCTTATGCCCTGGTGAAATCACTCAAGCATTTTAGAAACTACGTGGGCTATAACAATATTAAGGCTTATGTCCCTTACCCGATAGTGAAGGATGTCTTGTCACAACAAGATTGTGTGGGTACTAGGGGCAAGTGGGTTTCCAAGATCCAAGAATATGACCTAGAGATAAAACCCACCAAGATTGTAAAGGGACAAGGGTTAGCTCAAATGTTGATTGAAAGAAACGAAGAAGATATACAAATGGGAGAAAATGAACAAGTGAATGTGGTGGTGAGTGAACTAGAACACGATGAATGATATTCTGACATAATATATTACCTTAAGAACTTATCATGCTTGGACCATCTAGTGGAATATAAAAGAAGAGCTATGAGACTCAAAGCTATGAAATACTACTTAACTAGGATGGTCTTGGTTGGAAATACCCAGACAAAGTTCTCTTTATATGTGTGAACAAATATGAGGCTAAAAAATTACTAAAGGAGTTACACTCTGGGTATTGTGGGGGACACTTCGTTGCCCGTACTACTGCTCACAAGATTTTGAGAGCCAGATATTATTGGCCAACATTGTTTGTTGATACTCATCGGTATGTCCTCTCATTCCAGCCTTGTCAATATTTTGTGGCTAAATAGAAAATCCTTGCACAACCTTTAAAACCCGTGGTAGTATAAGCCTCTTTTAAATAGTGGGGTTTGGACTTTATTGGTTAGTTTAAGGATAATTCAAGTAATGGTCATTTACCGATGGATTTTGAATACCACAAATTACTTTACCAGGTGGGTAGAATCTATTCCCACAAAGAAGGCTATTGAGGAGGTGTTCATGAATGTTTTGGAAGAAAGAATCATAACAAGATTTGGGGTACCGTAAAAAATCACCACTGACAATGCCAAATATTTTATCTCCCTTGCCTTAGCATAATTGTTTTTTAAGTATGGTATCAATTTATCTCATTCATCAAACTACTTCCCCAAGGGGAATGGTTTGGAAGAATAAAGAAATAAGAACCTCATGAATATCATCAAAAAGGTTCTGGGAGAGAATAAGAAATCCTGGGATAGTAATATCAAGTATTCCCTATGGGCAGATCGTATTCCCTATGGGAAGATCAAATAAAAACAAAGACATCAACAGGGAAAAACCCCTTCGAACTAGTATATGGGTTGGAGGCTAAACTATCTGTGAATATCCAAATCCATATCCTTCGTTTCGCCCAACAATACACCATAGAAGAGGAAGAAATCTAGGGACAAATTGATTAGTTGGTGGAGTTGGACGAATCCAAGAGGGTTTCCTTAAGTCATATGGTGAAAAGTCAAGAGAAAGTTAAGAACACCTTCGATCATAAAGAAAAAAAAAGGGATTTCAAATAAGGGAACCTAGTGTTGTTATGGGATAAAAGGAGAGAGAAACATGGTATGCACAAGAAGTTGTATGGATAATGGATAGGTACTTACAAAATTATGATTCAAGTAGGAACAAACTCTTTTAATTTAAGAATGCCTAAAGGAGAGAGTTTGAAACTACCTATGAATTCTATACACATCAAGCATTACTTCCTACCAGCAACATGAAAAGTAGGCATAGATAAGTTATATTATGTATACATTTGAATCCATTGTATATACCACCTACATATCATGTTAGTATAGTTGTAGTTTCATATTCACATTTCATTTCTCCATTATGTGTATATGCATGCTTATTTTTTTTATATCATATATGAACACGGGTGATATCACCACCCTAAGGATTACTAATGAATTTTTTTGTATCTCGCAAGAACATATCATACCAGATATGTTGAGGTTCTCATGCTCTCTACGATGAGCACATGTGTCCAAGTTGGAGTCGGATCTTATCCCCTGCCCTAGGGATAACTGAGGAGATCATGTCTCGAGGCCCACATGTCCTAGACATGGAGTGTCAAGAGCCAGATGACTTGAGCATGGCCCCAGAGGGCTCCCCTTTTCTTCAATGGTGCCCATTATTCATCAACAAAAATATCCATCCCACCATCCTAGTCTTGAAGTAGCAGTAAGTCATGCTCCATAAGGCAATGAGTCTGGTTATCATGGTATGTGTCACTCTGATTTTCGAAGCACTTGAATATGTTGCATTTAATTCTCCTTCATTTTATAACGTTTTCTTGGAAATTATTCTATTTGACTTGTTCATACTTGGAAAGGTGACATGATGCCTTAGTAAGTTGATCTCCCTTTAGGATGGGTTTATACTAGGTGGGTTCCTGAAATGTCATCGTTCGTTCCCTCCATACTTACCACTTTCCATGTTTATTCCTCTCATGTTCCCCTACCTTTGTTCGGGCACTAGGTTTTCCACACTAGGAAGGGTTGTACCTTTCCTTGTGGGAAGAAGGGGCTAGAGGCCCAGGGGGTAAAAGTAGCTGGAAAGAGTTAAAATCAAAAGAAGGAACCTTTGAGATGCTTCGCCCAGGGATTCTCGAGAAATAAATAAAAGGATTCTCGGTAAGAAAATGGAACCTATAAGATAATAACACTCAAGGTATTAGTTTTTGGATGGGAGGTCTCATCATGAGATGGCCTATTATGACCATGAGAATGTAGTGGTATGACACTACCATCCATCTGGTCACCAAACCAGGGTAGTGGCTCTTAGTGGCATAGCCAAGGGAAAGGGGATCTCATCATGAGCTAGCCTTCTCATCTCCATGAAATTATTGTGGATAACGTTGTCACCTCTGGTCACCAAGCCAGGACAATGTCCCTCATATTTTCCCTTGAATCATAAAACAAAAAGATCAAAAGAAATGAAGCTAAGAATAAAAGTAAATGAATGGGATAGGAAATAATGACATCCATGAAAAGGTGCAACTCACCCTCTACAAAAGCACCCACATGTAAGACTTACATTTCCTTGTTATCACTGCACCCATGCCCAAACACTTACCCCACATCACCTCATACACTTACATGACCTAGATTGGTTCTCACCTAGGAAACACCCCAAACTTAAGGAGGATTATCCCCATAGCACACCTTGATACCTTCTCCAAAATTGACTTGTTAAATTGCATAATGTATTTGAGAATTTGTCTGGGTAAAGGGGGGTTTGATGCACATGTTTGGGTAATTTGATTATTGAATGTGATTTACATGTTATGATCCCCATGACTTATGAACCCTAGAGGGCATCTGTTTTGTTGTTGTAGGACCTTTCCTGGTGGATAGGTACACATGGGGGAATGATTAGCTCATATATTCATGGGGCTGAAAGCCCATAGATGGATGTTGTAATCCCAGCCATGGGCAAGAGGATGTCAGAGACTTTCACCAGGAAGAAAGAAGTACGTTACACCAAAGACACCCTAGCAAACCTAGAACCAAGGGGATCTTGCTACTCCACCTGGACGTTGAACTTTGGGAGCCCATGACATCACCTTTGTGACCCTAGATGTCATCTAGAGTTAGGGTTTTCACCTTGAGGTCAGTTGTGAGATGATTGGCACGTGTGGGAATCATCCAGGGCCTTTGGAGGCTAAACGTCCTACTTCTAGAGGCCAACATTTCACCTTAGGAGCTCAACGTCACCCTAGAAGGGCATGAGGTCACCCTTGAAGATGATTTTAGGGGTTCATTACTTTTATTTATGTAAAAACTAGATTTGTCTTATGTAAATTGGCCAGGTCATCCTTTTTTATGACCTAAAATTAATTAAAGGTCATTGATATTTTACAAATAGAGATAAAGTACTCTCATTTTTCATCATCACTCATCACACACTAAGTGTGGTTTGAAATTTACGCCCTTTTTGGGAGTTATTGGATGAAATAGGGAGGGGCACTTGTCTTGGAGGCTAAAATTTGCAACTCGAATAATTTCTTGGTCAAGTTACTTGGAAATCTAGGGTTTTATTACTTGATTATTCTTGGTGAAGTAAGTAAATATGAAATTCTTCATTTCATTAGAATGGTTATGGTATATTTTCTTATTCACGTTATAGATTATGAAATTTCTTGCTTGAAAAAATCTAGTAGTAAAGAACTTAAGTTACTACTTCTTTGTTCTTCATTTGCTAGACTTTGCTAAGGTGATTTAACTTAGATAAACTTCTAAATCCCTAAATGCTAGCTCCTTAGAATCAATTGTCTATTTATTGTTTCCCTCAATAATTTTCATTAAGTCTAAGGAAGGAAGATTCGCTAGGGCCTAAAATTGCTTACTCTCTAGTGAATTTGTCTTTTGGGTTTGGATGTTTGAGGCCTTGAAGTGCCAACACCTCCTCCATCCATCTCTTCACCTTAGAAAAGTATAATCATTTTTTTATTACTTACAAGAGAAAACCATCACCTATAGACTCCATTACCCCTTAAAGGCACTAGTCCACTTGCTTCAGTGAATGATTGATAAAAAAAAACACTCAAACCTTCTACCTTAAAGATTTTGCTAACTTTTACTAACCCTAAGCTAAAATAATTCACTAGTTAACTTGTTGTTGTTGAAAATCTTTGCTACAAACATACTAATATACATTAATTTGTTGCATACATCTACATAACTTGCACCTAACTCATTCATAAATTGCTTGTAAGAATTGCCAAACAATCTACTAGATTTATCTTAAGTTTACACAGTGTTTTCTTGCAATTTTTAGCACTAGAACTTGTCGTTGTTACACTATATATTCACTTTTCTTCATCTCTTAAATACCTAAATAAATTTTTGAATTGAGTGACTAGTGAGAGGGGGGGATTTCTTGCATCCTTGCCTTAGTCTTATCATCCCTTTAGGTCACTAGGGACGTCTCCCTTGCGGTAACTTTGATATAATCCTAAATAGAAAGGGGTTTCCTATGAAGGTGACAATGATAGGTCACCCCTTGTTACGCCAATATATCATCCACTTGTCTTGGGCTTTGGGAAAGTATAGATTTTGTGAAAATATAACCAAACAAGTCGAGTTGATTCTGTGAAAGAGAATTTCCAATGCAGGCATGTAATCATTTTTCTGATAGAATGATCTTCTTGTTTGCAACAAAATGAACATATGAAAAAATAATAAAGGCTCAGAAATGGAATCAACAATTCATACTCATTGCTTCAATATGCTTGTATGTTGAATGATACAGCATTGAAAACCTTTGGAAAGGCCATCTCCATGTAACTGGCCACTGGTTCATGAAAATCACGACAAAACTCCTACTGATGTAGAAGCTTGAATTGATCATCTATTATTTATGTTTTATTTACAATAATAACATACACTTGATCTCCTTGAAGAAACTCATAATCAACACTTATTTCATTATGATCCAGAACAATAAAATTCCCTTTAATCTGTCCATAATATTTTTGAGGAGAAATATCTTTAACATCATTCAAAGCAAGGGCATCAGGCTAAGAAAATAACAGACTATCTTCATAAATTTCAGCAGCAGGAACAATATTCTCAATAAAACTTTCATTCTGTTGGATTGTTTCAGTGTCTTCAATATAATCAAATGCAATATTATCATTCAAAGGCTTGTACAACTCTATATGTGTTGATGCAAAAGATTGTTCCTCTAAATCATCCTTATAACCATAAAAACCAAGAAGGTATCCATAGACATTTTGAACAACAAATCCATGACTATAATAAAATTTCGACGTAATATCAAAGGTATATGTAGTCTGAATATCATCAGTTGCAACATGAATACACCGTTGAACATCTTTTTTTTGAAAATCAAAACTAGATACTATTTCATCATCTAATGAGTCTTCTTGTGCTTCATAAATATTTAATTTCTTCTCATTATCATTGTATTCATCATAAACTGGAGTAGTCTGATAAATTTCTAATGACAAAGATGCAAATTTCTGTTCTTTTATACTGTCATCAACAATATGAATTTCGAATAGATTTGGAACAACTATCGTATCATAGTTACTACTACTAGAAACATTTGGATAAATGACAAATGCATCTAGAGTATCACTGTCATCAGCTTCAATATCAGAAATTGGAAAATATTCCTGCTGTAAAAATGAATTAGAAGAAGATACATTAGAGAATGAGTCTTCTTCCTCTTCCATAGCATAATCATTCCCTTCATCTACACTTCTAAAAGAACCAACTACTTAATATTGAGTGTATAATGTATATCCCTCGCAACAATGCTAAAAAAATCTCTCAAATGGATAAAATTTCTTGTAATATGAATAAAAAGAAACATGAAAATCCTTCAAAGATGAAATACTAGAGGCAGTAAGAGTTTTGTACCATTGCCTTGCATAGCCATCTAATGAATATATGAACATTTTCATCATTACATCCTCATGATATAGATCCAACTAATCCATGCATTGATGAAATTTAATGAGATGTTGTGCATGATTATCCTCCTTCCTTTCTTTGAATATAGGCAGAAAATATCCCCATTATAACATATGAGGTACTGGATGTGGGAAACCAGGAACTGCAAAAAAGTTAAGAGGTGCAAACCTCCGAGCCAAAACAACAAAAAATTCCTTCGACATTATGAAAATGTGGATTTTCCACTGAATCTGTCCTTCATGGAGTCACCAGGTGCACTAAGCAATCGGTCTGTTTATTGGTTTCTGTACACCAACAAAACTAGTAGTATCCTTGTCATATAGCCTAGGGAAAGATCTTCAATTTCTCCTCCCTGACAATGATGCCAAAAATGTTAGTACTAGAAGTCTCACCTAGAATGCTATAGGTGTGATCCTAATACCCATCAGAAACCTTGTAGGTTTGGAAATGTTAAGAGTTTTAGTTTAATGTGCAGGGAATGGGTAAGAAACTCAATTTAAAACATCAACACAAAACCTCCACAAAATATACACCAGCAAGGAAGGATTGAATAGTCTTAGACCATTATTTAGAATATAAATGGAAAGATGGAACACTTAGAAGAATATGTAAAATATGTGCATCAGGTTACATCAGGTAATTTTGAAACACATATAGTAGAAATCTCATCAAGAAGGAACCTCCTAATCAACAAGAGAGTACTTTGATAACCATTGCACCATTTATCATATAGTAAATCATTCACTACATAAAGGAACAAGTACTAGGATGAATCCTTCATCAATAGCTAGTATCAAAGTAAGATTGAAAGACAAAGATGATAGTAGGAGAAGAAACTGATCATTTAACTATTCAAGATTCTTAAGTTTGATACATACAATCTGGAAAACTTTGTTATAGCTTGAAAGTAAAGAAATGAGTTGCACCATAGCCACTCTCTTTTATCTCTAAGAGTTACATCCATCATAAAATAACCAAATACATAAAAAAATATCTCTACGAGGTAGCAAATTTCCCCATGCATTGGATTATGTTGGAGATATGTGTCAATAGACAAACAAACAAAAACCCAACAAACTACTCAATTTCAGGAAGTTGTTGGAAGTATTAAATACAACTACAACCAACTCATTGCATGGATATTTGATGAAGTTGGTTTTCAGGTACAAGTGTCCCTTGATGTCTAACTGCCTCCTAAGGAACCATTTGAACCTCCTCAGACAGGTGTAATCCCTCCTACAACTCATATTTATCAGACTGTTAGAGTTTGCAGTGCATCTGGAGGATTCGCTGCAAACTTTTCTCCCAAACGACGAACTGAGTCGGCCTGATTTTTATTCATCAAGTCAAAGACATTATGTTTCTCCTCCACAAAACATTTCAGAAAAACCCAGTTTGTATATTTCAAGATATGATGAAAATATGACTTTACTTCTTACTAATTTGCTACAAACTGTTTTAATTTTAGCAGTTCACAGAGCCTTCAGCAGAATGCACTGTGAACTTCCTGTAGATGTCCTTTTTTATTTATGATCACTACAAATTATTTCAAAACCATGGAGACAGGCTTCAAAACTCTTTTGATGCCTTGTATAGCCTCTGAACCATGCAAGATGACTCCCAAAAACAACAAGTGAGCAAAATCATGAACATAAGGTGCTCCTTTAATTGTTGCACTTCTTTCTTTGTTGAGTATCCATGAAACATAAATAAAAACCCCCCTCTGATAACAACTACTACCAGAGTAAGTGATGAAAACTAGCAATTTAGGGTTTTGTTGATTGATTGGCAATAGTTAGGGTTTTGCTAGCAAGAGGATTTGTGCTTAAAGAAACAATGCAAAAAATGAAAGAGACTGAAACTAAGAAATGGAGGCAAAGATAATAACCTAAAACTAAAAGAAACCTCCAATAGACAAATTTTTGAGCGACTGTGTAAAACAGAGGGTTTGCGCGCAATTCTCAGTTTGCAACGAATTGACAATTTGCAGCAACAAATTTTTAGTATAGGGTTTTCATTAGAAAGATTTGCAATTTCACAGGTAAGGAGAGTAATATGATGCTAAGTGTGGTCATTTTTTTCAAACTTGAGTGAAAGTGGGGTCAGCTTGGGATTTTAGAAAATGTGAAAAAAAAAGGATTCATAGCGCATCCAATTCGCAACAAATCTACAAGTCTGCAACACACTCTTTGCAAAATGAAAGGAATATATAAAATGATAAATCCTCCCTTTGAAAACAACCCTTTAGAGCTTCTTGATGGTGTGATGGCACTGAAAACTAGAGTTCATCATTATAGACTTTTGCAAAATGATAATCATAAAAAGATTTGGCACGTGCTCTATTTTTGAATTTCTACAAACTTTAGGAGAGTCTCTTGACTCCTGAACATTCCATGTCTTAACATGTATATTTATTGGTTATTCATCAAGAAGAAAAGATTACATATGTTGCAATACAACATTACACAAAATCATAGAGAGTGTCAATGTAAAAGTTGATGAAGGAGGGAACCACAAGGTGAAAGCACAAGTGAATGTTCAAGCATATGAGCATGGATGCAAAGAAGAAAAAGAAGAAGAATAAACAGAATGCCAAGATACAAATACACCATCTATATTTTTCTGAAATAATTATTCAGAAAATCTAATTCTTGGTGATAAAGATACAGGAGTTCAAACTAGAAGAAGTCTAGCTAGTGCACCAGAAAAAGCAAACTTCTCCTTTCTATCTAAAATAGAGCCTAAGAATTTTACAGAAGTCAACGAAGACAAGCAATGGATTGATTCTATGGAAGAAAATATGAATCAAATTGAGAAGAATGAAACATGGGAACTTGTTCCAAGGTCAACATATAAAAATGTAATTGGCACCTAGTGGGTTTTTAGGAACAAGTTGAATGAATATGGGCAAAAAATAAGAAATAAAGCAAGATTGGTTTGTAAAGGATATGCTCAAGTTAAAGGTATTGATTTCAAAGAAACATTTTCCCCAGTTGCTAGACTAGAAGCTATCATAATTTTTTTGGAATTCACATGTTTCAAGAACTACACAATCTATCAAATGGATGTCAAGTCTACCTTTCTCAATGGAAATTTAGAGGAAGTATACATTGAAAAGCTAGAAGGATTCTTATTATCATAAAATAAGGATCATGTGTGCAAACTGAAGAAATCACTTTATGGGCTAAACAAATCTCCCAAAGCTTGGTATTCAAGACTTGATAAATATCTACAACAACAAGGATTCAAAAGAGGAATCGCTGACAATAATATCTACATCAAGACAGTGGTAGAAAATCAGTTGATTGTTGTGGTTTATGTAGAAGCCATTATTTTTCGAGGCAGTATGAACGAAATGTGCCAAGATTTTTCAATAGAAATGCAAAAGTAATTTGAGACATCTATGCTTGGTGAACTGTCATTCTTTCTTGGATTACAAATTTCTCAATTTGACGAAGGCATAGTCATTTCAAAAACAAAGTACATCAAGGAAATGTTGAAGAAATTTAGAATGGAAGATTGTACACCAGTTGACACACCTATGGTCACAAGTTGTAAATTGAGCAAAAATGATGAATCTTTGATGCAGGAGCATCACCTTCAAAGTCAACAATGCATGCGTGGAGGCAGATGAATGACATCTCAGCAATGACAGAGTTTCAAATCAAGCATTTAACTCAGAATTTAATCAGTTGTTGAGATATTTTTGTATACAACATTTTTAATTGTAGCTTGTTTGTAAAGTCTTGAAGGACTGTAAGAAACTATAGATATGGAGTGTCAACTCTATCTGGCAATAACTAGTAGTTATTGTAATAGGACAGAGTAGGTAATAGCTTTGAATTTGAAATGATAGATTTCAGAACAGGACGAGAGAGCTCATGGAGCGGTCCTTAGATAGCCTTTTCATTGTTGTGATGTAAAAAAAAAAAAAAAAAGATAGACAAAAGAGAGAGACCAGTAGAGAAAAGTAGAGTAGCAGAAACACTATGTATTATTGTTTTTTTCATGAATGAATAGAACAAACATAAATTGTCCCAAATCCTTGGACAGTGTTCATCTTATGTTTGATTGAATGAATGTTAATTTCTGTGTGTATGATTTAGTTGGTTCGTTCATGTATGATTGTTCGAGAGATTAACTGTATGCCTTCATGACAAATATGGTTGAGTTTCAATCGTTTCTCTTCTAATACTTGTATGAAAGGTGTGCATATCGAATGCAAGGAGTGTGTCGACTGAGTCTCGGATCGACTGAGTCTCAAAGAAGTTCAGAGAGAATTAGAGAAACTCAGACCATGTGCAAGGTGTGCACACCATCAAGAAGCCAACAAGCTTCGAAGAACCAGTGCAGAAGAATGCCAGGTGGGCGAGAATAATTTTCTTCTCAAGAAAATCCATCGAAATTGAGTTATTCAAAATATTGGGAATGAAAGGTGTGCATGGGATATTGAAATCCTTTCAAGGGACAAATCTCATAAGGGATAGCACTTTCACAAGTGTTGGCGAGATCCAGGAGTTGGACTCGCGGGAGAAGCAAAGGTTGAAACCTTTGAGCTCTAATAAATCTTCTAAAGTCGGGAAGAGGTAGAAGATCGATCTTCTACCTCTTCCAGACTTTAGATCTAAGGGAGGATCAGACCATTGGTTTTCTTTCATTGAAAAGGAGATTTCTGAGGATCATATATCGAGAGTCTGGAGGATAGCAAGGTTTGTTTTCCAAAGTCGCAAAACACAAACTTCCAATAAGAGAAGAAAAGGACCTGAGTCGTCAGATCAGAGATAGGAAGAAGGAGCACATGCAGGAGGAGATCAGATCGCAGTCATCAAATCTGAGTGCCTGGGTCAACAGCCATTGGATCCCCAGGAAAGTGCACTAGACTAGTTCTAAAATCATTGGGACCATCCATCGTCAGAGGACACGCAAAAACAGATTTCATTGACTTGCAGAGAAGAAAATTCAAAGGAAAGATTTGTGAGAATTCGTGAAACACGAACTCACGAAATCATTCCAACCGTTGGATCTGGGGTGGCAGGTTGTGGAGGTCCACACACATCAGAGATTTGAGCATTGGGAGAAACTGAATGGACAGTGGAAACTCTCGGAGGGATAAACCCTGACATGATCTAGATCGTCAGATCATAGGATAATTGGAGTCGTTGATCCATGGCAAAGGAATATCAGTCTTTTGAGCATCGGGTGAAGGGAGATTAGTTGTATCGTGAATCCCTGATCCACGAAATCCTGACACGCTCAAAGGATGAGCCCCAAGTCATGGTGAATGGTCACATGAGTGAATATAAGGAAAGGAGCTAACCCCCGTTAAGTTGTTTTCAGAGTTTCGGGAGTCAGGAGGAGTCAGGGTTGACTCACTCACAAAGTCCCGACACACGAAATCATGACGCGCCTTTTGTATAAGCGTGAGGTCACAGACCATGGTCGTGTGGAGTTGAATCTCATGTATGATTCTTGTACATGCGGACTAAGTTTCTCCTTTGGACCTATTTATTTGTTTGGTGAAGGTTCTAGCATGGACCAAGGAGTTATTTCAACTCAAGGAGAAAGATTGATCTAGTGACTAGGAGGGCGACAGACCCTGCTAAGGTAGGGAGGCTACATCAGGTGGTATCAAAGCTGATTTTGAGTTTGTTTACAGACAGTAGACAAAAGGATAAAGAAGGAAAGTTGGTATAATTTATGGTATCAAAGAAATTTTCAATTTATGTTGTAGGTGACGCAGTGAAATCATGCCACCTAGAAGGCATAGAGTGAATCCAGAAATGGAAGAAAAAATGAGGTGACTCCGAGAAAGATTGGACGCCATGGAGAAAATACAGAGGAGAGCACCAGACACTATAGATATCAGTGACGCTGAGGGAAAAGAAGAAGAGGTCGAAGTAAATAACGTATATTATGTTGCACAAGAACGCTTGATAAAAGTTGTTTCAAAGATAGGAGCCAGAGAAAGAATAGAGGTACCGATGTATGAAGGCAATTTAGAAGTCAAATAATTGTTAGATTGGGTACCTACTATGGAAAAATACTTCTATTACGAAGATATCAAAGAATACATGATGGTCAAATATGCAGTGACAAGACTGAAAGGTCATGCAGCATTATGGTGGGATGAACCACAAGCCGAATACAGGAGAAATGGTAAGCATAAAATTAAAAACTAGGATAGGATGGTAGCCAAGTTGAAGACTAAGTTTATCCCGAAGGATTACCAAATCAATATTCACAGAAGATTGCAAAACCTGAAACAAAGGGGTTTATCAGTGAAGGAGTACAATGAAGAATTTACCGAATGAACATCAGGGCTGGACAGAAAGAGAATGAAGATGAGAAGACAGCCAGGTACATCAATGGGCTGAGATATGAAATACAATAAGAGGTCAACATGATGTCAGTTACAATAGTCGAGGATGCCTACCAAGAAACCTTGAAAGATGAGGAAAAATTGGCCAGGAAGCAAAGCCAACAAAGCAGAGGCAAGGAAACTAGCAGAGAGAAGTTCCAGAAGTTGAAGCCTGAAGCTGACAAACAACATAGTCACCATGAGAAAGGTGGAAGTTATAAAGAAGGATAGTATGGAGGAAGATGTTGTTTTTACATAGGTAGAGGAAGAGGAAGAACCATAGGAGGTGTGGTTAAATGTTATACTTGTGGAAAAGAAGGACAAAAATCTTGGGAATGCCCAGACAAAAAAGGAGAAGGCAGAGAAGCACACATTATTGAAGCATAGAAGCATGTGGAAGTAGAAGTAGCAGAAGGAGGAAGGAACCTCATGATGAAGAAAGTTATTCTTAAACCAGAGAAGGAACTAGAGGAACCAATTCAACGAACAATCCTGTTAAGAACTGCTTGCAAGTCGAAAGACAGAGTTTGCAAGGTAATCATAGATAGTGGGAGCACTGACAATCTAGTATCCATGGAGATGGTGGAAAAGATGGAATTGAAGACAACTGCACATCCAAATCCATACAAGGTATCATGGTTGTAGAAAGGACATCGAGTCATGGTAAGTCCAAAATGCCAAGTTGAATTCAAAATAGGAGGTTATAGGGATGAAATATTGTGTGACATAATTCTTATGGATGTTTGTCATATTTTATTGGGGAGGCCATGGTAGTATGACTGAAAAGTTATTCATGATGGAAGAAAGGAATCCTATACCCTAGAAAAGAATGGTAGGACACATATGTTGTTACCTATATAAGACAAAGAGAAAAAGAAATAAGCTAGTTCAAGCATACTTCTCATGAGTGGGAAGGAGCTCTTAAAAGAAGTCAAGAAGGAGAAAGAAATGTAGTTTGTTGTAGTAAGGAATCCTAGAGTTATCCTTACGAATAATTCTATAGAATACTTGCCTGTATAAATCCAGGAACTGTTAGAAAACTTTGTTGATATAGTCATGGATGAGTTTCCACACTCATTGCCACCCATTAGGAGTATAAGCCATCATATTGACCTTATCCTAGGAACTAGTTTACCAAACAAAGCAACTTATAGGTTGATACCTAGAGAGAATGAGGAAGTCAAAAAGCAATTCCAGGAGTTGTTGGATAAAGGGTTAGTCAAGGAAATCCTAAGCCCATGTGCAATATCGACTGTGATAAGTCCAAAGAAGGATGGAGGATGGAGAATGTGTACATATTCTCGAGCCATCGACAAGATAACCATTAGGTATAGATTTCCTTTACCAAGGATGAATGATTTGATGGACTGTTTGAGTGGAGTAAGCTATTTTTCCAAGATAGACTTGAAGAGCGGGTATCATCAAATACATATGAGAGAGGGAGATGAATTGAAAACAACATTCAAGACAAATGAAGGATTGTTTGAATGGTTGGTCATGTCATTTGGGTTGACAAATGCACCAAGCACATTTATGAGATTGATGAATGAAGTGTTGAAAGACTTCATAGGAAAATTTGTCATAGTATATCTGGATGACATACTAATCTTCAACAAGACTAAGGAAGAACACTTAAGACATTTGACATCAGTGATGGAAAGGTTGCAGCAAAATAAATTGTTAATAAATCTGAAGAAGAGTTCTTTTATGAAGAAGGAGCTCATATATTTGGGTTTTGTAATCTCTTCAAATGAATTGAAGATGGACCCAGAAAAGGTAAGAGCAATCATAGAATGGCCATCGTCGAGCAACATATTTGAAGTAAGAATTTTTCATGGGTTAGCGCTTTTTTATAGAAATTTTATCATAAATTTGAGTGGCATATGTGCACCCATGCTGGACACTGTGAAGAAGAAACACAAGTCCTTTAGTTTGACTGAGGAAGCTAAAAAAAGTTTAAAAGTGTTGAAAGAGAAAATCATAGAGCAACCAATTCTGGTCTTACCAGATTTTGGAAAAACATTTTAGGTGAGATGTGACACAAGTGGATTAGCTATTGGAGCAGTATTGAGTCAGGACAATAGGCCAGTTGCTTATTTCAGTGAGAAACTAAATGACTCCAAGCAAAAGTATTCCATGTATGACAAGGAATTTTATGCAGTGATTCAAGCTTTGAAAAAATGGAGGCATTATCTAATTCCTAAGGAATTTGTCTTGTACAGTGATAATCAAGCTTTGCAATTTATTACTAGGCAAGAAAAGTTGAATTAGAAACATGCAAAATGTGTATAATTTATGCAGAATTTTACTTTCGTTATTAAACACATTGTTGGAACTGCTAACAAAGTCACATATTCTTTGAGCAGAAGGAGTTTGATTGTACAGGAATTCCAAGTGGATACCTTGGGGTTCAAACACCTCAAGGAGATGCATAAAGAATATGCAGATTTCAAAGAAGCTTATGAGGCATGCAAGAATCCTTTATTGGGAGACAGAATCCCATGGACTGATATTGATCCAAGATGGATTACTGTTCAAAAGGAGCCAATTATGCATTCTGAAATGCTCAATGAGAGACAACATACTGAAAGAGAAACACAATGGAGGTTTAACTGGATATTTTCATCAGGATAAGACATTTTCACAACTGATCAATTCGTACTATTGGCCAGCATGAGAGAAGAAGTGAAGAAGTTTGTGAACAAATGAAGAATTTTTCAGTATGAAAAAGGAGGACAACAAAACATTGGTTTGTATCAGCCCTTACTAATTCCATAGAGATCGTGGGATGCAATCAGTATGGATTTTATTTTGGGATTGCCCAGAAATAAAAAAGGGAGTGATTCCATATTTGTTGTGGTAGATAGATTCTCAAAAATGACACATTTCATACCATGCCAAAAGACAAGCAATGCCACACACATCGCCAATTTGTTTTTCAAAGAAGTATTAAGACTACATGGGTTGTCGAGAAGCATAGTTTCAGACAGAGACACCAAATTTGTAGGGAACTTTTGGAGGAATCTATGGAAGAGGATGAGGATGAAATTATCCTTTAGTTCAACATATCACCCTCAGACAGATGGAAAGACTGAAGTAGTAAACAGGAGTCTGGGAAAAATTTTAAGAAGTTTAGCCACTGAGCAATGTCGACAATGCGATCAGATTCTGGCACAAGGTGAATTTTCATTCAACAATTCAGTGAACAGGAGCACAAGAAAAATTCCATTCGAAATTGTGTATGGTATACAGGTAGGATGCATTACAGAGTTGAGAGATTTGAATAAAGATGAGTTCAGAAGTGCTACAATAGATGATTTTGCAATAGAAATGCAAAAACTCCATGACAGAGTCAGAGAGCAGCTACAGGACAACATCCAGAAATACAAGAGCAGAGTTGATTAAAAGAGGAGAGAAGTTCAATTCGAATTCAGAGATGAAGTTTTATATCATTTGAGAAAAGAGAGATTCCCGAGGGGAACGTATAACAAATTGAAGATGAAAAATATAGGACCATGTAAGATTCTTAGAAAAATAGCAGCCAATGCTTATGAGGTTGAGTTGCCAGACAATGTTGGGATATCGCCAATATTCAATGTTGTAGACCTGTATCCTTACAGGAGAGATGAAGCAGGAGAATCAGATGATCAGAAAGAAATTTAGTGGGAAGAGCAATTACCCACAACATAAAAACCTCATATGGAGAAAATCATTGAACAAAGGGATGGGAAAAAAACCAGGAGGAAGACATATCCTGAATATTTAGTGAAGTGGAAAGATCATCCAATGAAAGATGGAAGTTGGGTCACAGAACCTGATATTTTGAAGCATGGAAAGACAGTGAAGAAGCTCATGGACAGGAGTCCATGGAAATTTTTAACCAGAGGAGTATGATGCAGGAGCATCGCCTTCAAAGTCAACAACACACGCGTGGAGGTAGAGGAATGACATCTCAACAATGACAGAGTTTCAAATCAAGCATTTAACTTAGAATTTAATCGGTTGTTGAGATATTTTTGTATACAACATTTTTAATTGTAACTTATTTGTAGAGTCTTGAAGGACTATAAGAAACTGCAGATATGGAGTGTCGACTCTATCTAGAAATAACTGGTAGTTATTGTAATAGGACAGAGTAGGTAATAGCTTTGAATTTGAAATGATATATTTCATAATAGGACGAGAGAGCTCATGGAGCGGTCCTTAGATATCCTTTTCATTGTTGTATTGTAAAAAAAAAAAAAGAATAGATAGATAGAAGAGAGAGATCAGTAGAGCAGAGTAGAGTAGCAGAAACACTATGTATTATTTTTTTTTCATGAATGAATAG
>JASDQU010240979.1:120121-141875 GCA_032191745.1 Picea mariana
GACTTCGCTTGGTCCTTACAAGAGTTTGATTACCTAATTAACTAAGTGTCTTTGGTACAACCTTGCGTAATTCAAAATCCCTAGGAAGCTAGCATGTGGACATGTGGGTCCGTTACTATCTTTTAACTCCCTATTGTGATGTAATCTAAGAAAAGCTTTGAAACTATCCTAGATTGAACATGTGGGCATGTATGGGCCCGTTACAAACCTTTAAACTTTCCTAGTGTTTTGATCTAAGAAAGCAAAAATTCAAACACTATCCTATCTTTGTAGCATGTGGGCATGTATGGGCCCGTTACAATATTAAGATGTGTTTAAAAAAGAAAATTAAGAGGGGTCCCAAGAAGGGTCGTTGTTCTCTCGTAAAGGTTTTAATTTTGTTAAGGGAGATGAAATCGTTTCACAATCTTTTCTGATTCTCAAGATCGCTTGGAGGTGCGAGAGAAGAGCATACTAAGTGATTGTTACTCAACTTCTAGTCCCAATGTGAGTTAAAATGTGATTAAAAATGGTTTCCAACTTATATTATAAGTCAAAACAAGCCATCCATGTGGCAAAAAGCAAAGAAGGGAAATTGATTTTATCCTCCTAAGTGCCTATGTGTGTTTGAATAACCCCTTTATATGATGAGGGGACTAAGTGTGGTGCAGTTTTAAAACATGCTTGACATCATTTTTAAGAAGGAAAATGGCCTTCCCCACATATTAACAACTCTACGATGTGAATTTTTTAACAAATGTGTGGGTCTCAGTGGAGACAAAGGTGCATAGAGCGCATGCGCACAAGCAGAGATAAGTTAAAAAGCGCACATGCGCAGAACAGAACCATGAGTAAAGCGCATGGGCACACGATGCATGTATGTGGGCTGAAAAATCCGTGCATATGTGGTACACGGTCGAGAATGAAAAATCTGAATGGATTTCTCTCAATTCTGCTCTGAATTGGATGATTGGCAGGTCGGCTTAGGCCGGTTAGTGCACCTGCAAGTTAAGCAAACTAAAAGAAGAGAAAAATAAACCCAAATGAGGTATGAAATTGATACCTTTCCCCAGTGGAGTCGCCAATCTATTGCGCCTCTTTCGTCACCTTGGTGAGAAAATAAGAGGTGCTTGCAAGCTCAGTTGGGTCTGCTAAGCAGGACAACTGTAGAGAAAAGAGTTAGAGAAAGAAAAACAAAACTATGATTAAGAATCAAACTAATAGATGCAATAAAAATTAAAATCATGAGCATAAGGACATAGAGATAAAAAGGACAAAAAGACCCATGTCACCAATGTTTGAGGCTTGATCTATTGATGAAAACAAAGCACCAAGAAGAAAGGGGAATATGAGACCCTTCTTCCTCCAAGGGAAGGCTCTTGGACCCTCCTTAGCTAGCTCTCCTTACAACAAAGAAAATGGAAAATGGTGATGAAAGAACTCTTTACAAATCCACTCAATGGTGAGATGGATTGTCCAATGTAATGGTGCCAATGTGCTTGTGTCAAGGATGGAGTCCTCAAAACCATATAGGCAGCATAACATTACTTTGAATTCCTTGAGAAAATGAGGTGCATTCATGGATGTTTATAGCATTGCTTTGGGCTTTTGTTTAACTGCTTTGTAGTGTGAAAGGAGGCCATTTAGGGCATTATTAGGTCTTTGACCAGCCCACTAGTCAGATCTAGACCAGATTTGAGGGTCAAATCATCTTGGGAGTTGAACCATAAGTGGTTGGGAGGCCGACCACTTTCATAAATGCATCGTTTAGCAGGTGCGTGGCTTTTTGCGCTAATAGTCGCGCATCGTGCACTTATGCACGATTTCTACGTTCCTTTTCCGCGCATGCACGCGTGCCCAACATCTGCAAAGCGCTCTTCAATTTTTCACTACTTTGTATAGATTTTGACCTTTTTTAAATGTTGTGATATTAATTCAGGGCCATGAATGACTTCATTACTGTTTGACGATGCTGAGTTCTTGTAACCATGTGCGGATGAAATTTTAGTGATAACACAAGGCACTGTACAAACTCGAAGTCATTGTCATGCAAAAGGTGCAGTCACGCACACAAATAGATGCAGCAGAGTTGCAACATACAAATGAGAGCAAAGAGGCATTGGAATTGGTGCTCGATCAGGTCAAGCTCGAGACCAAAGATGAGAAAGATCGTGTAGATAGGATCGAGCAGGGAGTGGTTGCAGTCTATGACATAATCCTGAATAGAACACAAATAGAAGAGCTCACCATAGCATAAAATACTGATGATATTGTGAAAACAATTGATCAATACTAGAAGGAGATAGAAAAACTTCAGGAAAAACTCATTCCTATGACTCCCTGGGAGGTGAAGCAACAGAGGAGGAAAGAAGCTGCATGGAACATGGATGAAACGGAACAACAAGTCAGTGCAATTTTGGACTTGTTTGATAGGGAAACGCAGCTATGGAAAGTCCTAGAAGAAGATGAATAGGTCCAACACTAGGACCATGAAGAGGAAAATATAAGCACATCCATCCAGAACCTCAAGCAGAGGCAGAAAACAATGAAGATCATCGAGCGCCTTAAAGGAGTGCAAGAGATGAAGAAGCTACAAGAAGAGCTAATAGTTGCACAGACATGGAAGAAGGACTGAAAAGCTCAAATGGATCCTCTCCAAGAGCTATCTGCGGATATCATTACACAAGAAGGGGAGGAAAATAAGAACATGGTGAAAACACAGGCAAAGTGCACATAAATGATCCGGGAGGAGATCACAATGCAAGTGTTATATGCACTCACAAGGAAGGAAGGTAACTTCTAGACAAGTTCCACACTCTAGCAGGAGCTATTGAAGGAGCGCGTAAAGCCTAGGTGGCTCGAGACGAGCCACATGTCAATGTTGGGGTCCTATTGGGCACAGGGCCATTTTGGGGAAAAGGCCATTTTTGGAGAGGAAAGCACGAAGTATAAAACAGACAGTTGGAAGGAAAAACAACATGTGCAAGGAAATCATGTGAGGCACGCATGCAAGGGAGGCCTAGCTACATTAGGTTTAAAGTTTTTGAAAGATATTGTAATGGTTGATAAGCCAATAATATGTATAAGTGGTACCTAGGAGGTCTATGGGGGATACAGAGGGAGAGGAGTAAGAAAGGATATAACTGCAACATTTTGTATGCTGATGAGATAGAGAACAGTTGAGAAACTTGATCCCGAGGGTTATATCGCATGCTAAGGAACCTGGTGCAATCTAGTGAGCCTCACAGGGATCGAGAAGCCTGTTGAGATTGTAAGATCCAAGATTGTAAACGCGCATGGCGCGATATATTGTTGAGACATAATAAAAGAGCTTGAGGGAAAAATATGTGTGGACGTAGCCCAGGAGGGTTGAACCATGGTATAAATTGTGTTATTTGACTGAATGTTATGCATCTCCTTTGTTGTTAATGATTAAATGCTAGATAAATGAATGAAGGAACTAGTTAGATATAATATTTCACATGCATGAGTAAGAGTGATTGATTAATTAAGATGTTAGACTAAATAGATGAATATCACAAGGTACAATCACATATCCCCTCTCATTCCTAGGCTGCAAGCATCTGAGTGTTGCAGCCACCCATAGAACTATCTCCGGTGAGACTGCACAGTGCAGACTGTGTACTTCACTACCTTCTCGTTTACCATGGGGGGTGATATTTTTAGAGGGATTTTGTTGGAAGCTCGTTAAATCTGAACCTGGGTCAACTTATGATAGTGAGGTAAGATCAGAGTAGATAAAGTATTAACCAACATATATTAGTATGGTTGTAGCAAATATTTTTAACAACAAGTTAACTAGTGAATTAGTTTAGCTTAGGGTTATTAAAAGTTAGAAAACACTTTAAGGAAGAAGGTTTGAGTGTTTGTTTGATCAATCATTCACTAAGGCAAGTGGACTAGTGCCTTTAAGGGGTACTAGAATCTGTAGGTGACAGTTTTCTCTTGGAATTAATAACAAAATGATTATACGTTTCTAAGGTGAAGAGATGGATGGAGGAGGTGTTGGCACTTCAGGGCCGTAAACATCCAGACCCTAAAGACAATTTCACTAGAGAGCAAGCAATTTTAGGCCCTAGAGAATATTCCTTCATTAGACTTAATGAAAATTATTAAGGGCTAAAATAACTAGACAATGGATTCTAAAGAGCCAACATTTAGGGCTTTAGAAGTTTATCTATGTTAAATCACCTTAGCAAACTCTAGCAAATGAAGAGAAAATAAGTAGTAAGTTAAGTTCTTTACTTATAGGGTTTGTCAAGCAAGAAATTTTATAATCTCTAACATGAATAAGAAAATATACCATAACCATTCAAATGAAATGAATAATTTTATATTTACTTACTTCACCAAGAATAATTAAGCAATAAAACCCTAGATTGCCAAATAACTTCACCAAGAAATGATCCAAGTTGTAAATTTTAGCCTCCAAGATAAGTGTGCCTCTTTATTTCATCCATTAACTCCCAAAAAGGGTGCAAATTTCATACCACACTTAGTGTGTGATGAGTGATGATGAAAAATGAGAGTACTTTCTCTCTATTTATACAATATCAATGACCTTTAATTAATTTTAGATCATAAAAAAGGCCGACCTAGCCAAATTACATCAAAAATCCAGTTTTTACGTAAATAAAAGTAATTAGCCCCTAAAATCATCTTCAAGGGTGATGTCATGCCCTTCTAGGGTGACGTTGAGCCCCTAAGGTGAAATGTTGGGCTCCAGAAGCAGGACGTTTGGCCTCCAAAGGCCTTGGATGATGACCACACGTGCCAATCAGCTCACAACTGACCTCAAGGTGAAAACCCTAACTATGGATGACATCTAGGGTCACAAAGGTAACATCATGGGCTCCCAAAGGTCAATGTCTAGGTGGAAGAGCAAGATCCTCTGGGTCTAAGTCTATCAGGGTGTCTCTGGTGCAACTTTCTTGTTTCTTCTTGGTGCAAGTCTCTAACATATTCTTGCCCCTGGATGGGGTTAAAACATCCATCTATGGGATTTCATCCCCATGAAGGTCCGAGCTAATCATTCCCCCATGTGTGCCTATCCATCAGGCAAGGTCATGTAACAACAATAAGTACGCCCTCTAGGGGTTCATAAGTCATAGGGATCATAACATGTAAATCAAATCCAATAATCAAATTACCCAAACATGTGCATCAAAATCCCCTTTACCTAGACAAATGTTCAAATACATTATGGAATTTAACAAGTCAAGTTTGGAGAAGGTCTCAGGGTTTCCTATTGGGATAATCCTCCTTAATTTTGTGGTGTTTCTCGGGTGAGAACCAATCCAGGTCATGTAAGTGTATGAGGTGATGTGGGTTAAGTTTTTGGGCATGGGTGCAGTGATAACAAGGAAATGTAAGTCTTACCTATGGGTACCTTTGTAGAGGGCGATTTATACCTTGTCATGGATGTCATTGTTTCCTAGCCCATTCATTGCCTTTTATTATTATCTTCATTGCTTTTGATATTTTTATTTTATGCTTCAAGGGAAAATATGACGGACATTGCCCTGTCTTGTTGACCATAGGTGACAGCGTTATCCACAAGCATTTCATAGATACGAGAAGGTTGGCTCATGATGAGACCCCCTTTCTCTTGGCTATGCTACCAAGAGCCACTACCCTGGTTTGATGACCAGATGGATGGTAGTGTCATACTTCTACATGACCATGGTCATAATAAGTCGGTTCATGATGAGACCTCCTGTTGAAACATATATATTTTTCTAAAATCATTAGACTTAAAAATTTTCATTTTGTTTAAATAAGGATAAGTGGGCCCTTGGATACTACTGTCGATAAAGTCTTCTGATTAATCCAATGGTCTAAAATCTTTTCAAGTTATGGAGCCGCCCTTTCGTTAAAAATATAAATCACTAAAGACAACTTTCAAAGTATCGGGTTTCGGGGTTTCGCAATACTAACAGTTAGACATACAAAGAACTCCTAAGTCTCGATATGCGAAGTCACGAAACTAGCTTGAATTAAATTGAATTAATTAAACAATTAAAATGATTAATGATAATTAACCTCATCACAACTTTGTGATTCGGGAATCCTGCCTCAAACAATAACTTAAATCCTCGATATGCAAAGTCGTAAAATCATCAATTAATTGCAATTATTTATAAACGTTAAACATGATTAATATTAATTAATCAATCGTGATTTCACGATTCAGGAATCATAGCTTGAATTGAAATAGGTTAACCCGGGACCCGAAACCCCGAAATGGATTAAGGTTAAATATAATCAATTAACCGTATAAACTCGATTTATTAACAAAATAAAACACTTTTATTTTACTGTTGAGTTTATGTTGATTGTGATATGGGTGATTTCAAATTTCTTTTCCGGTCACTAAAATTGACCATTAATGTTATTAAATGACCAGCCCGGAGAAATGATTTCAAATAAGATCCTTCTTTAATGCACAAATCTTTTATTAAAAGAATTAAACGTATTGTCAGTGAAGGTATATGAAGGTCGAGGCGTCTAAGGAAAGAAAGACTTTTTCATTTTCAATTACATTCACATTTTGGTAGAGCTTGCTTAATGAGATACTCAGTCCTATGTATTTTCTGTGACAAATAATAGGTTTTTAAGAACTGCTACCATGCCACCACAAAAAGCAGCTAAAGAAACTAGTGAGAGTTCAAGGCATAGTTTAGAGGTTATCTCTGACACCTCACCCAATAGTATAAACACAGTTAAAACCTAGGCGAATGTATTCAACATCCTATAGTACGAGCTGGTAAACTGCCCTGATGATTCAAGCTACAACGAAAAGGAAAACTTATCTACCAAATACAAGACTATTTCTCAGTCAGAGATGCATAAGGCAGCAACAAGGCCATGTCTTTTACCCTACAATGACATGATTAAATGGGCACTGGATCATGTGGATATCCCAACTAGAACTATATTCAATTCGCATAAGGTAGTTGTTGGGTCATTTCGGCCGGAACACATACAGGTGATGTATAAACTATATTCAATGCCAAACTTCATTTATAATGCCAGTTTTCTAGTAAATTTTAACAAGATGGAGTGTGATCAATATGGAAAGAGTCTTTCCAACTTGATCAAGGACTGGTGTTCATGCCCCAAAAAGTTCAGAGCCAATTCTCATGACATTTACTCAATATCATCGCTAGAACCGCAGTTCATGTATATAGCCATGATGATGTGTAGACTCTATGGAAAAGACAACACAAGCCATTTATTTCTACCATGGGTACCCATTATACACACAATATAGGAGGGATATTCTTTCGATTAGGCCAAGATATTGTCGGACAGTCTGGCTAGTGAAATTACAGAATACTAGGCAAAGAAAGCCACAGGGAAATCAACTTCATTCTTCATGTCAGCTTATATTATGGATGCCATATGTTTCATGGCACCTTTCCAATGGATGGGCTGCAGCTGAACTCCAGATAGTGCAGAACCAATTCATATTTATCATTCAAAACTCTGGGAAGATAAGGCAAAGGATTTCTTTTATGAAATTTGTAATTGGGTAGCGATGTCAATGCACACTACTATATTTGGTCACCCACCTCCTATAATTTTATACATAATTGTGGCTAACCTAGATAAAGTGGCAAACTGGTACATCGAGGAACACTTCTCTTATATCAGAGTTTTTGGTTGTTCAGGTCCTCCATATGCTTTACCACAATTTTTACCAGACTGACTAATGTGTTTCAAGGTCGCACGACAAACAGTACTCGGTGGGATTAGCAAAGAGCTCAAAGAAGTGCAGAAAAAGGTATGGCCATCTTTTCCCTTAGAGATTGGTGCATTTTCTTTATTGGATTTTGGCCACTCCAAAGTGGAGGTTGTAGCCCTAGAATAAATAAAGCTGGTTAACATTGAATTCAAGAAGCACGACCCACAGAAGGTCGTGGGTAACCATATGGCCAGTTGCAATCTTAAAAAGTATGAACATGAATATTCCCCGCAGGATGAAATGTTTCAAGGGGTGAAATCTTACCCAGAAGTTTTGAGCCAAGTTCAAGCTCTATCACCTAATAAAATGATAGATTTTTACATCTTCCAAAAGAACCGAAGAAGTAGTCTTCTGAAATCATTACAAGGGGAAAACCCAATGTCTCCAGCTACACAGCAAACAGAGACCCAAAATACAGAAGCCGTAAGCTCTAGCAAATAAGAAGCCCTGGAAATCTTAGAGAAATCTGAGGTCTCGACTCATAAAGAAGATATCCCGAAGATAGAAATATTAGATAACTAGACCAAAGATCAAACAGAGACACTAGAAAAGAAAGAAGAAGGTACGCCACTTTCTTCATCAGATAAATCAACTACATATGGAACCGAAAAACAATTATCGACAGAAATTGGCAGCCCCATTCAGGTTGTCACGCCATTACAGTTCACCAAAGGAAACCCTAATGCAGAGGTAATACTCATAGGATATCTTACACCTATCCCTATTGAAGAGATACCTCCTTTCGATTTCTTTTTCAGTAAGAAAAGGAAAGTTGTGGTGAAGAATGAAATACACCAGAAAGAAGGTGCAACTGTCAAAAACCATAGAGTACTATTAGAGGGAAAAAATTTGGAAGAAGAAGACTTTGCTACAAAGGTAGCAGGCTCTTTGGGATCTTTTGCAACAACTAACCTATTCTCAGTTGATAATCTGAAAGAAAAACTGAAGAAAAAAAATTAGATGATAAGTTAGTTACAAAATCAAATAAGGACTATAGAAAAGAATGTCATAGATGAAGTCAATAAAGGGATTGAACAAGCTAGAGCTAGTGATAAAAAAGAAATCCAACTACTCAAGTCCAGTCTTGATGAGGTGCATAAGAATATGCAAGTGAGAGAAAGACGGTCTATCCAACAAGATGATTTGGTAAAACAATTACAAGACAAGGTCAGTTCCACTGAGAAAATGGTTGTGGAAATAGCACTGTTTCAATCTCAAGCATTGGAAGTGCTAAAGAAACTGGAAATAGAACAACAAAGCCTTTTTTCTAACATAGAAATCATCCAAAATCATTTCTGGAAAGTAAACCAATCATTGGAAAATATTGGTTTCAAAGAAAGAGAGGCTACTGCAGCCCAAACCACTTTTCAAGAAGCGGTCATGTCATCGGCTAGAGAAGAAATATCTGTAACTCCTAGATTGACTGTGGCAAAACAAGTTAGAGGTTATATAATATTAAATACATGGGAGGCCAATATAGCTGATAGTAAAAGAATGACCAAGGAAATAAAAGAGGATTTTGAAGAGATTTTTCATTTTCTTGATAAAGAATCACTAGGCCTCGGAAAGGATGATTGTTCTGAAATATTAGGACAAATCAATATTGTAAAGAATAAACTTGACATCAAAGAAAACTTACAGGTAGCTCAAGATGAAATTTCACAACTAAAGTAGGTTGACATCGCTCAAATACATAGATGGCTGGTAAAGCCAAATTTACAGCTACAGTCAATGATTTTTGAAGATAAAAGGATAGAAGACAGGTTTTCACAATTACAAAAGAAGTTGTATATTTTTTAGGAAAAAGATGTGACAGAACCTTCTAGACTAGTAGTACAATTTCTAAGAAGGTGTGTGGAATGTCTTGAGCGAGGAAAAGAGAGTACTTCAAAGAATCAATGAAGTAACATGTAAATATTTGTTTCTGCTGGTATGAGAAAAAGATAGAGAAGAACCAAATGATCTAGGTTTTCATTTTGTAACTGTTATTATCTAGGAATAATGATAATTCCAACCACCTAGGGTTGAGAACCTCTTGTATAAATATATTTTCAAAATACTAAAGAAGGTTTGGATTTTTTCCATATGTAGTTGAGAAAGCTCTCCTCATTGAGGATTAATACAAATACAGATCAAAGATTCCACATTTCGTTCATTTGAGTTATGTGTTCTTCTGCCTTTCCACATTCTAGTATCTTTTTATATATCTCCTTGTTGAATTCTTGATCGCAATTTAGTACAACATCTACTATGGTTACATTTCATTTAGTAATTTAATAGTGCACAACTTTTCCTTTGTTTTACTATTAGTAAATACAAGACCTGTGAGTTAATTAGATTGCTACATTTGATTCTTCATTTAAGGTTATATCATCTATTTTATTCTCCTGTAGTGAAGTAAGATTCTTCTGTAATCGATGCCTTTCTTTGTCTAACAACTTTATGTTTTTCTCTCATTACACCCAATGCTTTTAATTCTAACTCAGACACGAAAGATGGCCTCTGAGCTGTTATGTTTTTAATTCATTTGTAGGAATTTTTTCTCACATAACAGAGGTAGAAAACACAAACACTAAAACCTCCTTTATTTATGGATGCCTTGACATTATACTTTGAATCCTTAAGTATAAACTCAGGAGCAACATCTTTTTGGTGTCGTTTCCGAGGACGAAGAAATGGAGTTATTTTTCCCTGGGAGAACGACATTGGTAAGTTTCTCTCTTTGATAGTGAACAAAAATTGAATACATTATAAGGATATTTTTTCTCTTTCACTTGGCGATTCCACAGCTAATAAACTGACATTTAGTCAGAGAAATACCAGAAATAATCCAAACGTTAAGCAGATTTCGCCTGTATCTGACCCTAAAAAACCTTTGAAACCAAGGGGACACCTTAAAAATACTACTGCATTAGCAAGTAAAGTTTATCAACCCAAGTCGGATACTAGAGTTTTTTTTGCGCAATTAACTCTGCAAGAAGATTTTACCCAAGTCTTTTCTGAAGAAACATTTACTATTAGAATCGAAGCCGAAACCCTAAAACCCAAGTTGGTTTAACCCGAGATTAAATATGAGACTGTTCCAATTGTCTCCTTTACCAATAAAGGTAAAAAATCCATCTCAATACCCACTTCAATAGATATTTCATCAGTTCCCACAATCAATCTTCCAACCTCTCAAAGTTTTGAAGAAGACATCTTATACTTTGACTTGACTCCTGTTGGTTCTCCTATTTATACATCCTGTAAATCCAAAGAACCTAGCCCTCATTTCCCTTTTCCCTCTTTTTCATATTTTCTGTCTCCTAAACCTTTTTTCTCTTAATCCTGAAGGGGTCGAAAGGTCACTGCACATTATTGAAAATCCTTCCCATAATCCCAAAGTTTCATCTCTTAAATTATCAATGGTTGTAGCTGGAGTAGGTGGTGTTGGAGGTGTTGTAGGAGGTGGTGCCAGAGGTGTTGGACATGGTGTTGGAGGAGGAGGAGGAGGTTCTCAAGGACCGCCCCTGCCTCCTAGAGTTTTTGCTAAAGTAGATTGTAGGTATTCTCCTTTGGTCCTCCCAGTTCCCCTCCATTGTTTACTCCAAAACTATATGAAAAATCTGTCAAAGTTCACCGGAGAGGGAGACTTAATCGCAACTGAGCACATAAATTTCTTCGATCAATTCGTTGATATCCTTGGCCTTGAGCATGAGGACATTTATTCGATACTTCTAGTTCAAACCTTCGAAGGATAGGTAAGAACCTGGTTCCGAGGACTGCCAGCAGATTCCATAGGATCATATGACGAGTTAGAAAGTCCCTTTATCAGACAATGGGGAGAAAGAAAATATCACCTTTATTATCTAACCGATTTTGGAGCTTTAAGAAAGAAAAATACAAAAACAATTACTGAGTTTACTCAAAGATTTAATAAATTGTATAATAAGATTCCACCTGAGGTTAAAAATTCCCAAACTGCAGCGAAAGTAACTTTTGTTGGGGCTTTTGATCCTGATTTTGGTCTATTTTTTAGGGAAAGAAGATCTGTTGACCTCACTAAAATGCAGTACGATGTTGTAGAAATCGAGTCAAATATGATGGAATCAGGGAAGTTAAAAGCTAAATTCGAATGAGGAAATAAAGAAATCAGATGATACAGAGAACAAGTAGGACCCTCTGGATCTGAGAGATCTTTGGAAGATAAGATGGACGACATGGAAAAAATAATTAAAGAATTGTCAAATAAAATATCGAAAATGGAATTGTACCAATCTAAGAATGATCAGTTCCCTAGAAAAGATTTCAGAAGAAATCCTAATCCTCAAATCCAACAAAGATAGATCAAGAATGAAGATCAAAAGATTCAGGCCCCCTTTAAGAATGGAAATTTTATAGGAGGAGAGGACTTGCGAAACTTTGAGTTAAAAGAAGATATAAATAATCTTGGTGATGATTGCCAAGAACCTTTTTTGACAAAACGAGATTATGAAAAGTCTCTAAATACAAAGTATTGGTCTAATCATGATGAAAGAATAAATAATACAGAAGAATATGCTTATCAAGGAATCGTCGATAATATAATGGTCGAACTTAAGCAAAAGTATAATTTGAGGCCTAGAGATAGAAATATCACAACTGCTCAACCAAAGAAAATTATATCGAAGAGTAAAGATAATGAGACAACTTCACCATTAGCTGAGACACAGAATGTCAAAACAAAAGTAGTCAGAAACCAAACTATAAAAACAAACCCGACTGAAACAAAAGAAACACAAACCGATAAATCAGAAAAAAAAAGAGATAGAAATCCAAACCAGGGAATTCGATAAGACAATGGGAAATTTCAATCTTGAGAATGAGATTAATAAGATCAAGATCCCTGTACCTCTGGTTGAATTGGAAAAAAACCCTACATACAGAAAACAAATTGCTAAAATGATAATTTTTTTGGATATTGAAAGTCAGACCGACATTATAAATTTAGAAGATGATAAACTGAATATAAATTTTGGTCCACATTTTGAAGGTGCCAGAGATACTATCACTCCTTTTTACATTACCCTAACTATGCATGATCATCTTCTTCATAATTGTATGTTGGATTTTGGAGCTTCCCATAATGTGATTCCCAAAGTTATTATGGATAGGCTTGGTCTTGAAATAACTCAACCATATGGAGATTTATATTCTTTTGATTCGATAAAATTTAAATGTGTGAGCATGATTAAAGATTTAGTGATTAATCTTGCGTAGATTCCTGTAAAATGTGTTTTGATGGATGTGGTTGTTGTTGATATACCTCCAAAATATGGCATGTTGTTATCCAGGTCTTGGGGCACAAACTGGGAGGATCCCTTCAACTTGACATGACATATGCTACCATCTCGATCTTTGGTGGACAGTTTACCCACTTGTACAGAGAGACAAGGTTGGCATATACAGTAAGTGACCCATTGAATCCAAATAATTATCATGTTTATGTCATAGATCAAGATTTAGGAAATTGTATTTTATCCATTGATGATGATTTAGAGGACTGTGTAGAAGAAAATTGTATAGAAAAAAAAATAGAAAAAACAAATAAATATGTATATAGTACTGAAGTTTGGAAAATGTATTTCAATGGTGCTTCATCTTGTGAAGGAGCAGGAGCCCGAGTTCTGTTTGTGGCACCTGAATATAAGTTTATTATCCCTTTTTCTTACAGGTTACAGTGGGAAATCAATTACACTAATAATGTATGTGAATATGAAGCCTTGGTCTTAGGATTAGAGGCTGCTAGGAAGTTGAAAATTAAAAACTTGGAAGTCTACGACGATGCGGAATTAATTATAAAACAGATAAATTGCCAGTATCAGGCTAAACACCCAAGGTTAAGGTCTTATAGAAATTGTGTCTGGGATTTAATTGAAATTTTTTTCTCATCAGTTAATGTTCACTACATCCCCAGAACAGAAAATCAACAGGTAGATTCATTGGCCAAAGAAGCCTCAACTTTTGTACCTCGTACAGATTTCAAACTGAAATATCATATAGAAATGAGGCATAGACCCTCAATTCTAAACAATGTGCAACACTGGAAAGTTTTCGAAGATGATGAACAAATCAAACAATTTTTAGAGATGGTGGATGAGTTTGTCGAAACGCATATTGATCAGGAAAATCAGAATGACCATGTTTGGATTATGTAAGAAGGAGAACATCCTCAGGAGTTTCAAGATAAAATCGCTAATCACCACATGCTAATTTTGAAAAATAATCAGATCCCTAAAGGTTTGATTCCCTTGGAGAGATCATTTAATCATGACGATATTCCCTTGAAATCTACTTTACAGCCTCAGCCTGAAGAAGTTGAAGACTGTGATATAGGCACTAAAGAAAATCTAAGGCTGGTTAAAATATCTAAATACTAATCTCCTGAAATAAAAAGAAAATACGCTAAGCTTCTCAAATAGTACAAAGATGTTTTTTCCTGGTCTTATGATGAATTAAGAACTTATGATACCACCATCATCGAACACAAAATTCCTCTAATGCAAGGTGTTAAACTGTTCAGGCAGAAGCTCAGATAGATAAATCCTATTCTACTGTTTATGATAGAGAAAGAGGTAAAGAAGCTTTTGGATGCCAAGATCATTGTCCCACTCAGATACTCTCAATGGGTAGCTAATTTAGTTCCTCTCAGAAAGAAATATGGTGAGATCAAAATGTGTGTTGACTTAAAAAATTTAAATATATCATCACTCAAAGATAATTATCCATTGCCTAAAATGGATCATGTATTGGAAAAGGTGGTAGGATCAAATAGAATGTCTATGATTGATGGATTTTTAGGCTATAATCAAATTGTATTTCATGCGGATGATAAAGAGAAAACCACGTTCACTACCCCATGGGGTACTTTTATGTATGATAAAATGCCATTTGGTTTAATGAATGCATGAGCCACTTTCCAACGAGCTATGGAAATTGCTTTTGTTTGTGAAAGAGATAAGTTCGTTGTCATTTATCTTGATGATCTAACTTTGTTTTCTAAATCTGATGCAGAGCACCTATTGCACCTTAAACAGACATTTGAGAAATGTCGGAAATTTGGTTTGTCTTTGAATCCCAAGAAATCTCGTTTTGCAATGCAGGAAGGTAAACTCTTGGGCCATATAGTATCAAAAAATGGAATTAAAATTGATCCAAAGAGGGTCGAAGCTGTAGATACTATTAATATTCCTAGAAATGGAAAGGAGATCCAGTCATTTTTAGGATTTTTTTTTTTTTTTAAGAAGATTCATCCCAAACTTCATTGAAATTGTAAAATTGATTACAGATATGATCAAGAAAGACAGCGAGGTCAAGTGGACAAGCGAGGCTAAGGCATCATTCAAATGTATTAAGAAGGTCATAGGTGAAGCACCAGTACTAACAAGCCCAGATTATATGAAAGAATTCTTGTTTTTTTTATTCGCCTCTGAACATACTATTGCAGTCGTACAGTTACAAAAGAATGATGAGGGTTTTGAGTAGCCAATTGTGTTTTTTAGTAAAAGTCTCAAAGATGCTGAACTAAAATATGATATATTGGAAAAGTAATCTTACTCAATGGTGAAGGCCCTAAAGGATTTCAGGACCTACGCACTACATTCTAAAATAATTGCATATGTACCCACCAGTTCTGTTAAAGATATATTGGTTCAACCCAATAGCGATGGAAGGAGGGGTCGATGGCTTGCTAAAATTTAGGAGTTTGACCTGGAAGTAAAACCAACCAAACTTGTAAATGGTCATGCTTTGGCTAAGCTATTAGCTGAGTCAAATTTTAAAGAACTCAGAATAAATCATTTGCAAGAGTATGAGGGATTTTTAGATATAAATGAATTTGATGTTACTATACTTGCAACCGAAATTTCAGAAAAATTCTCTTCTTCAGCTTGGTATAGTGACATTGTTTCATATCTTCTGACTCTTCAATTCCCCAGTGACCTAACTCCATCTAAAGCTAGAACATTGAAGTTACATGCAGTAAAATATTGCATTGTAGATGGTCAACTATATTGGAAAGATCCTCTGAGTTTCTTACTGAGTTGTTTAGTAGAATCTGAAATAGAGAAAGTTATAAATGAATTTCATGAAGGAGTGTGTGGAGGACATCATGCATGGATAGCAACAGCCTACAAAATTCTAAGAGTTGGATATTATTGGCCAAAATTATTCAATGATGTGAACATTAAGGTCAAAGCTTGTAACCCCTGTCAATTGTTCATAGGAAAGCAAAAGATTCATGCTCTGCCTTTGGTTCCAGTTAAAGATGAAGCCCCATTTCAAAAATGGGGCCTTGATTTCATCAGTGAAATAAATCCACATTCTAGTGCTCAACACAAGTGGATTTTGAATGCTACTGATTATTTTACTAAATGGGTAGAAGCCATTCCTACAAGAAACGCAACAGACACAATGGTGATCAGTTTCTTAGAAGAGAACATTCTATCAAGATTTGGTTGTCCTCAGAAAATAGTTATTGATAATGCTCAAGCATTCAAATCCATGGCCATGATAAGTTTTTGTCAAAAGTACAAAATTGTACTAGGACATTCTACGACCTACTATCCACAAGGTAACGGATTAGCTGAGTCATCGAACAAGAACTTGATAACCATAATTAAAAAAATGTTGACTGAAAATAAGAAAGAATGGCATGTACATTTGAAATATGCTTTATGGGCTAACATAATAGGCACAAAAAGATCCATCGGAATGTCCCCATTCCAGATGGTGTATGGTACTGACGTTGTTTTACCCATAAATATTGCATTGCCTATAATGAAACTTTGGCAAGACTCAAAAGAAGAGCCAAATGACATCACCAGAAGAATAAATCAAATAATTGAAGTTCAACAAAATAGGGTTGAAGTAGATGAAAAACTACAGAAGTATCAGGATAACATGAAACCTTGTTTGACCAGAAAGCTAAAGATAGGGAATTTCTCCCTGGTGATTTGGTTTTAAAATGGGAATCCAAGAAAGAAGATGCAGGGAAGAACAATAAGTTTGACCATATCTAGTGTGGACCATATAAAATTTCAGCCTTTGAAGGAAATAATGCATTTTTTTTAGAAAATCTTGACGGAAAGATTCTTAACGCCCCTATCAATGGGCATTACCTCAAGCATTTCATGCAGTAATACAGTTCCAAAATCTCATTATACATACCAGTTTGGTTTTGACTTTTTGTTATAATTTCCGTCCTTTTGGTATGTTTTTATTTTCACAATAAATAGAAACAGGTTAGTTGATTTCATTTAAAATTTTTTTTATATATATATATATATGCAACAAGTAGGTTTCCAATCAGCAAATATTTCCTGACATGATTCATCTCATTGCAGGATACAGGCTGATAACCGAGAGACAATCTCTAGCAGGAATCAATACTCGCATTGAATTTCTCTCGAAAAAGGTGATAAATTAATAGTTTGCTTCGTTTAAAATATAAATAAAATCTATGGTATGAACTTCTGCTTTGGCGACCCAAGTTAAAATTTTCAAGAAGATATTAATGAATATGACATAAGTTTCATCTGCACTAATATTGCCACCTTATTTACAGTCAGAGGGTTACAAAATTACAGGATAATTCTAAATTTTTCCCTCTGGATAAAAATAAAATAAAATAATAAAAAACAAAAAAAGAAGGTTTTTTAAAAGAAGAAAGCTAACAATAAAAAGAACTTTTCTTCGTAGTTGATGTCACTCAAGGAAAGTCCCTGGAAAATAAAAGTCCCCATGAAAAATTCCTAGTAAGCGAAGGTGCTTTGATATTTAGAAGAGGATTAGTCCAGAGTAATCAAAGTGAGTTAACAGACCTCTAGTGCTAAAATATAAATAGATATCATCCATGATATATTTTATTATATACAAATTTATTTCCCCCACTTCATGTTTTAAAATATAAGACAGATGGTTAAAGAAAGTTACTTAATGATTACTCCTATCTAGTCCAAAGGAGATGATGAAAGGAAATTCATTCAATGATTTCCCTCATCTCAACATTTAAATGCAAAGTTATTAATTGAAGTGGTGAAAGGAAATTCAATATGGGAATTAGATAACTTCACTAGGGTACTGAACATGCTCGCTGGCAGTGAAGAAATGCCTATGATATCTATAAGGCTATTATACATGTATTATAATGTACCCTGGCAACTAATTCTTTCTCAGGCTAGATCTACATTCTAAGATAACGTGGGAATCCATGTTTAAAACATTAAAATCACCTCGTCTTGCTGCGAATAAAATCAAACAAAGTCTAATAGATTGGTTAAGGTTGTTTTGATTATCTCAAGCAATTCTAAAATCAGTTTTAAGAAAAGGAAGTATTTTAAGCATGAATTCAAGATTGATGAATGATTAAGTTTTGAAAGTTTTCAGAGATATGGATGAAGTCCCAAGTCCTTCTGTGTGTCTTATTTCAGAATGTGTTTCACAGAGCTGCAATAATGACTCCATTTGCCCAATAAAGACACTTGGTCTACTATTCTTCTTGCTCGCAAGGAAACGAGATGCCTAGATGGAGCCTATGTTGAAACATATATATTTTTCTAAAAACATTAGACTTAAAAAGTTTCATTTTGTTTAAATAGGGAAAAATATGCACTTGGATACTACCATCGATAAAGTATTCTAATTAATCCAATGGTCTAAAATCTTTTCAAGTTATGGAGCCACCCTTTCGTTAAAAAGCTAAATCACTAAAGACATATTTAAAAGTATCGGGTTTCAGCGTTTCACAATACTAATAGTTAGACATACAAA
Organism: Picea mariana; assembly: GCA_032191745.1. Lineage (NCBI taxonomy): Eukaryota > Viridiplantae > Streptophyta > Pinopsida > Pinales > Pinaceae > Picea > Picea mariana. The sequence continues at coordinate 138,657 of JASDQU010240979.1, forward strand.
GAACTCCTAAGTCCCAATATGTGAAGTCGCGAAACTATATTGAATTAAATCGAGTTAATTAAGTAATTAAAATGATTAGCGATAATTAACCTTATCACAACTTTGTGTTTCAGGAATCCTACCTCAAATGATAACTTAAATCCTCGATATGCGAAGTCACGAAATCATCAATTAATCATGATTATTTATAAACATTAAACATGATTAATATTAATTAATCAATCGCGATTTTGCAATTCAGGAATCATAGCTTGAATTGAAATAGGTTAACCTGGGACCCGAAACCCAGAAATGGATTAAGGTTAAATATAATCAATTAACTGTATTAACTTGATTTATTAACAAAATAAAACACTTTTATTTTACCGTTGAGTTTATGATGATTGTGATAAGGGTGATTTCAAATTTCTTTTCCGATCACGAAAATTGACCATTAATGTTATTAAATGACCAGCCTGGGGAAATGATTTCAAATAAGATCCTTCTTTAATGCCCAAATCTTTTATTAAAAGAATTAAACATATTTTCAGTGAAGGTATATGAAGTTCGAGGCATCTAAGGCAAGAAAGATTTTTTCATTTTCAATTACATTGACATTTTGGTAGAGCTTGGTTAACGAGATACTCAATCTTGTGTGTTTTCTGTGACAAATAGCAGGTTTTTAAGAAATGCTACCATGTCGTAACGAAAAGAAGCTAAAGCAACTAGTGAGAGTTCAGGCTAGAGTTCAAAGGTTATCTCTGACACCTCACCCAAAAGTATAAACACAGTTTAAACCTGGATGAATGTATTCAACATCCTATAGTACGAGCTGGTAAACTGCCTTGATGATTAAACCGACAATGAAAAGGAAGACTTATCTACCGAATACAAGACTATTGCTCAGTCAGAGATGCATAAGGTAGCAACAAGGCCGAGTCTTTTACCCTACAATATCATGATTAAATGGGCACTGGATCATGTGGATATCCCAACTAGAACTATATTCAATTCTCAGAAGGTAGTTGTTGGGTCATTTCGGCTGGAACACATACATGTGATGTATAAATTGTCTTCCAAACCAAACTTCGTTTATAATGCCAGTTTTCTAGTGAATTTTAATAAGAAGGAGTGTGATCAATATGGAAAGAGTCTTTCCGACTTGATCAAGGACTGGTGTTCACGCCCCGAAAAGTTCAGAGCCGATTCTCACAGTATATACTCAATCTCATCCCTAGAACTGCAGTTCATGTATATATCCATGATAATGTGTAGACTCTATGGAAAAGATAACACAACCCATTTATTTCTACCATGGGTACCCATTATACACATAGTAGCAGAAGGATATTCTTTCGACTGGGCCAAGATATTGTCAGACAATCTGGCTAGTGAAATTACAAAATACCAGGCAAAGAAAGCCAAAGGAAAATTAGATTCATTCTTCATGTCAGATTATATTATGGATGCCATCTATTTCATGATGCCTTTCCCATTGATGGGCTAGAGATGGACTCCAGATAGTGCAGAACCAATTCATATTTATCATTCAAAACTCTGGGAAGACAAGGCAAAGGATTTATTTTATGAAATCTGTAATTGGGTAGCGATGTCGATGCAAACTACTATATTTGGTCACCCACCTCCTAGAATTTCAGACACAGTTGTGGATAACCTGGATAAACTGGCAGACTGGTACATCGAGGAACACTTCTCTTATATCAGAGTTTTCAGTTGTTCAGTTCCCTCATATGCTTTACCACAATTTTTACCAGACCAACTGGTGTGCCACGAGGTCGCACGACAAATATTACTCGGTGGGATTGACAAAGAGCTCAAAGCAGTGCACAAAAAGGTATGGCCATATTTTCCCTTACAGATTGGTGCATTTTATTTATTGGATTTTGACCACTCCAAAGTGGAGGTTGCAGCCCTAGAAGAAATAAAGCTGGTTAAAATAGAATTCAAGAAGAACGACTTGCAAAAGGTCGTGGGTAACCATATGGCTAGTTGCAATCTTAAAAAGTATGAACATGAAGAGTCCCCGCAGGATGAAATGTTCCAAGGGGAGAAATATTACCCAGAAGTTCTGAGCCGAGTTTGATCTCTATCACCTGATAAAATGATGGATTTTTACAACTTCCAAAAGCACCAAAGAATTAGTCTTCCAAAAGTATTACAAGGGGAAAACCTAATGTCTCCAGCTACACAACAAACAGAAACCCAAAATCCAGAAGCCGCAGGCTCTAGAAAATTAGAAGCCCTGGAAAAATTAGAGAAATCTGAGGTCTCGACTCAGAAAGAAGATATCCTTGAGATAGAGATATTAGATAACCATACCAAAGATCAAGCAGAGACACTAGCAAATAAAGGAGAAGATAGGCCATTGTCTTCATCAAATAAATCGACTACAGATGGAACCAAGAAACAATTATCCACAGAAATCGGCAACCCCATTCAGGTTGTCACGCCATTACAGTTCACCAAAGGAAAACCTATTGTAGAGGTAATACTCATAGGAGATCTCACTCCTATCCTTATTGAAGAGATACCTCCTTCCAATTTCTTTTTCAGTAAGAAAAGGAAAGCTGTGGTGAAGAAAGAAATACACCAGAAAGAAGGTCCAACTGTCAAAAATCACAGAGTACTATTAGACGGACAAAATTGGGAAGAGGAAGACTTTTCTACAGAGGTAGCAGACTCTTTGGGAGATTTTGCAACAAATAACCTATTCTCAGTTGATAATCTAAAAGAAAAACTGAAGAAAAAAAATCAGATGATAAGTCAGTTGCAAAATCAAATAAGGACTACATAAAATAATGTCAGAGATGAAGTCAATAAAGGGCTTGAACAAGATAGAGCTAGTGATAAACAAGAAATCCAACTGCTCAAGTCCAGTCTTGATGAGATGCATAAGAATGTGCAAGTGAGCGAAAGATGAACTATCCAGCAAGATGAGTTGGTAAAACAATTAGAAGACAAGGTTAGTTCCACTGAGAAAATGGTTGTGGATATAGCATTGTTTCAAGCTCAAGCATTGGAAGTGCTAAAGAAACTGAAAATAGCACAACAAAGCCTTTTTTCTAAGGTAGAAATCGTCCAAAATCATTTTCGAGAAGTAAACCAATCATTGGACAATATTGGTTTTGTTGGTTCATGTTGTCATTGATGCCAATGGTTTGATTGATTGATGTCAAGTGATTGATTGATGTCAAAGGATTGATTGATTGATGATTTATG